>MNCI01001265.1:0-2500 GCA_015680685.1 Gnetum montanum
CAAGTATTTTGAGCTCAAGATTTGCCAAGTTTGATGCCATATGTCTTCGTAGTCTTCTGTGGGTCCCAGGGAACTTTTACTTGCTCTCTTTGACTTCGTTTGATGCTATTTTGAGGCTTTCAAGCTTGGTCATGCTGAGGACCAACATGACTTAGCTTAATTTCTGTCTTCAAGTGTTAGCCAAAATTTTTGTGGTGTTTCAGAGGACTCTATAGACTCGGGGGACCGTCTCGAGGTCGTAGCACAACGAAAAGAGCCTTTTGTGGACTCAAGGACATAGGTAGCGCCTTCCCTTGGAGTAGCTTGTGAAGTTTGAGCACACGCTCGAACACGGTTGTGAGTTGTTTAAGGGTTAGGAGAAGCAGTCGGAGGGATATTCGAGGCCATGTCTCGAAAATCCCTTGTNTTGCGAGATCGGAGCCGGCACTGATGGCTTTACGGGATTGAACGATCCCGTGCGGAAATGTTGTTCAATGATTTCGTGCGAACGGTAGCGTTGATTTGGTGTGGTGGAGGAGGCAGAGCGTTTGGATACCCCCACGGGGTAGCGTCGAGCGCATGTTGTCTCTGCCTGTTCACCGATTCGATTACCTAGTAGCGCATGGATGGTAATAACGAGTTCACATGGATGGGTTGAGAGTGGATGAGGGACATGTTCTCTCTTATTCTGCATGCAGTTGAGGGTGCCTCGTTGTTGGTTTCAGGTTGAAGACTCTATAGACTCAGGTGACCATCTCGAGGTCGTAGCACAACGAAAAGAGCCTTTTTGGACTAAAGGACATAGGTAGTGCCTTCCCTTGGAGTAGCTTACGAAGTTTGAGTGCACGGTCGAACATGGTCGTGAGTTGTTTAAGGGTTAGGAGAAGCAGTCGGAGGGATGTTTGAGGCCATGTCTCGAAAATCCCTTGTCTTGGCTACGGCACGCTGTGTCTCTATGTTTCACGAAGGAGTTTTCCGCTGCTCGGTCGCGTGACGGGGAATTCGGTTAACCCTGAAACTCGTTTCTATAGAGTTGCGAGATCGGAGCCGGCACTAATGGGCTTACGGGATTGAACGATCCCATGCGGAAACGTTGTTCAACGATTTCATGCGAACGGTAGCGTTGATTCGGTGCGGTGGAGGAGGTAGAGCGTTTGGACGCCCCCATAGGGTAGCGTCGAGTGCATGTCGTCTCTGCCTGTTCACCAATTCAATTGCCTAGTAGCGCATGGGTGGTAATGGCGAGTTCACATGAATGGGTCGAGAAAGGACGAGGGACATGTTCTCTCTTGTTCTGCATGCAGTTGAGGATGCCTCATTGTTGGTTTCGGGTTGAGGACTCTATAGACTCGGGTGACCATCTCGAGGTCGTAGCACAATGAAAAGAGCCTTTTGTGGACTCAAGGACACAGGTAGCGCCTTCCCTTGGAGTAGCTTGCGAGGTTTGAGCGCACGCTCGAACACAGTTGTAAGTTGTTTAAGGGTTAGGAGAAGCAGTCGGAGGGATGTTTGAGGCCATGTCTCGAAAATCCCTTGTCTTGGCTACGGCATGCTGTGTCACTGTGTTTCACAAAGGAGTTTTCCATTGCTCGGTCGCGTGATGTGGAATTCGGTTAACCCTGAAACTCGTTTCTATAGAGTTGCGAGATCGGAGCCGGCACTGATGGGCTTACGGGATTGAACGATCCCGTGCGAAAACGTTGTTCAACGATTTCGTGCGAACAGTAGCGTTGATTTGGTGCGGTGGAGGAGGCAGAGCGTTTGGATGCCCCCATGGGGTAGCGTCGAGTGCATGTCATCTTTGCCTATTCACCGATTTGATTGCCTAGTAGCGCATGGGTGGTAATGGCGATTTTACATGGATGGGTCGAGAATGTATGAGGGACATGTTCTCTCTTGTTCTACATGCAGTTGAGGGTGCCTCGTTGTTGGTTACGATTTGAGGACTCTATAGACTCGGGTGACCATCTCGAGGTCGTAGCACAACGAAAAGAGCCTTTTGTGGACTCAAGGACATAGGCAGCACCTTCCCTTGGAGTAGCTTGCAAGGTTTGAGCGCACGCTCGAACACGGTCGTAAGTTGTTTAAGGGTTAGGAGAAGCAGTCGAAGGGATGTTTGAGGCCATGTCTTAAAAATCCCTTGTCTTGGCTGCGGCACGCTATGTCTTGTGTTTCACGAAGGAGTTTTCTGTTGCTCGGTTGCATGACGGGAAATTCGGTTAACCCTGAAACTCGTTTCTATAGAGTTGCGAGATCGGAGTCGGCACTGATGGCTTTACGGGATTGAACGATCCCGTGCAGAGACGTTGTTCAACGATTTCGTGCGAACGGTAGGGTTGATTTGGTGTGGTGGAGGAGGTAGAGTGTTTGGACGCCCCCACGGGGTAGCGTCGAGCGCATGTCGTCTTTGCCTACTCACCGATTCGATTGCCTAGTAGCGCATGGGTGATAATGGCGAGTTCACCTGGACAGGTCAAGAAAGGAAGAGGGACCTGGCCTCTCTTGTTCTCCATGCATTTGC
>MNCI01001265.1:12500-28207 GCA_015680685.1 Gnetum montanum
GAAACTGGCCCAATCAATATATGTCGGGAGAGGTAGCGTTCTCCCAGGGAGCACTGCACGGTGCTCTTGCAAGAGTGCTCTCCATGGGAGCACCTCACATAGCTATGCTGGCACGAGACCAAGTGTTGGCGCAACGGTCCCTCGTTACCAAGTGTCGGCGCAACGGTCCCTCGTGACCAAGTGTTGGCCAAAAGGACCCTTGTGACTAAGGGTGGGCCCAATGGTCCCTCATGTCCAAGTGTTGGCCAAATGGTCCCTCGTGACAAAATTTATAAGGGTGCAGGATGATATGGCTGAAACCGGCCCAATCAGCATATATGGGGAGCACCTCGCATAGCTGTGCTGGCACAAGCGCTCCCACGAGACCAAGTGATGGCCCAACGGACCCTCGTGACCAAGTGTTGGCCAAACGGACCCTCGTGACCAAGTTTTGGCCAAACGGACCCTTGTGACTAAGGGTTGGCCCACCGGTGCCTCGTGTCCAAGTGTGGGTCCAATGGTCCCTCGTGACCAACTGTTGGCCAAATGGTCCCTTGTGACCAAAGGTTGGCCTAGTGGTCCCTCGTGACCAACTGTTGGTGCAACGGTCCCTCGTCACCAAGTGTCGGCGCAACGGTCCCTCGTGACCAAGTGTTGGCCCAACGGTCCCTCGTGATCACATTTATAAGGGTGCAGGATGTTATGGCTAAAACTGGCCCAATCAACATATATGGGGAGAGGTAGCGTTCTCCTTGGGAGCACTACACGGTGCTCTCCATGGGAGCACCTCGCATACCTGCGCTGGCACGAGACCAAGTGTTGGGGCAACGGTCCCTCGTGACCAAGTGTCGGCGCAACGGTCCCTCCTGACCAAGTGTTGGCCCAACGATCCCTCGTGATCAAGTGTTGGCCAAACAGACCCTCATGACTAAGGGTTGGCCCAATGGTCCCTCGTGTCCAAGTGTGGGCCCAATGGTCCCTCGTGACCAACTGTTGGCCAAACGGTCCTTCGTGACCGACTGTTGGCCAAATTGTCCCTCGTGACCAAGGGTTGGCCCAGTGGTCCCTCGTGACCAACTGTTGGCGCAACGGTCCCTCGTGACCAAGTGTCGGTGCAACGGTCCCCCGTGACCACATTTATAAGGGTGCAGGCTTGTATGGCTAAAACTGGCCCAATCAACATATATGGGGAGAGGTAGCATTCTCCCTGGGAGCATCGCATGGTGATCTCGCAAGAGTGTTCTCCATGGGAGCACCTCGCATAGCTGCGCTGGCACGAGCGCTCTCACGAGACCAACTGATGGCCCAACGGACCCTCGTGACCAAGTGTTGGTCCCTCGGTCCCTCATGATTAAGCATTGAACCAATGATCCCTCGTGACCCAGTGTTGGCCCAACGGTCCCTCGTGACCAAGCGTTGGACGAACGGTCCCTCGTGACCAACCGTTGAACCAACGGTCCCTCATGACCAAGTGTCAGCGCAACGGTCCCTCGTGACCACATTTATAAGGGTGCAGGATGGTATGGCTGAAACTGGCCCAATCAAGATATATGGGGAGAGCTAGAGTTCTCCCTGGGAGCACTGCACGGTGCTCTCGCAAGGGTGCTCTCCATGGGAGCACCTCGCATAGTTGCGCTGGCACGAGACCAAGTGTTGGCGCAACGGTCCCTCGTGTCCAAGTGTGGGCCCAATGGTCCCTCGTGACCAACTGTTGGCGCAACGGTCCCTCGTGACCAAGTGTTGGCCCAACGGTCCCTCATGACCACATTTATAAGGGTGCAGGATGGTATGGCTGAAACCGGCCCAATCAGCATATATGGGGAGCACCTCGCATAGCTGTGCTGGCACAAGCGCTCCCACGAGACCAAGTGATGGCCCAACGGACCCTCATGACCAAGTGTTGGCCAAACGGACCCTCATGACCATGTGTTGGCCAAACGGTCCCTTGTGACTAAGGGTTGGCCCAACGGTCCCTCGTGTCCAAGTGTGGGCCCAATGGTCCCTCATGACCAACTGTTGGCCAAACGGTCCCTTGTGACCAAGGGTTGGCCTAGTGGTCCCTCGTGACCAACTATTGGCGCAATGGTCCCTCGTCACCAAGTGTCGGCGCAACGGTTCCCCGTGACCACATTTATAAGGGTGCAGGATGTTATGGCTAAAACTAGCCCAATCAACATATATGGGGAGAGGGTAGCGTTCTCCCTGGGAGCACTGCATGGTGCTCTTGCAAGAGTGCTCTCCATGGGAGCACCTCGCATGGCTGCGTTGGCACGAGACCAAGTGTTGGCGCAACGGTCCCTCGTCACCAAGTGTCGGCACAACGGTCCCTCGTGACCAAGTGTTTGCGCAACGGTCCCTCGTCACCAAGTGTCGGCGCAACGGTCCCCCGTGACCACATTTATTAGGGTGCAGCATGGTGTGGCTGAAACTGGCCCAATCAACATATATGGGGAGAGGGTAGCGTTCTCCCTGGGAGCACTGCATGGTGCTCTCGCAAGAGTGCTCTCCATGGGAGCACCTCGCATGGCTGCGTTGGCACGAGACCAAGTGATGGCCCATCGGACCCTCGTGACCAACTGTTGGCGCAACGGTCCCTCGTGTCCAAGTGTTGGCCAAATGGTCCCTCGTGACCAAATTTATAAGGGTGCAGGATGGTATGGCTGAAATTGGCCCAATCAACATATGTGGGAAGAGGTAGCGTTCTCCCTGGGAGCACCGCACGGTGCTCTCGTGAGAGTGCTCTTCATGGGAGCACCTCGCATAGCTGCGCTAGCACGAGACTAAGTGATGGCCCAACGGTCCCTCCTGACCAAGTGTCGGCGCAACGGTTCCCCGTGACCACATTTATAAGGGTGCAGCATGGTGTGGCTGAAACTGGCCCAATCAACATATATGGGGAGAGGTAGTGTTCTCCCTGGGAGCACTGCATGGTGCTCTCGCAAGAGTGCTCTCCATGGTAGCACCTCGCATAGCTGCGTTGGCACGAGACCAAGTGTTGGCGCAACGGTCCCTCGTGTCCAAGTGTGGGCCCAATGGTCCCTCGTGACCAACTGTTGGCGCAACGGTCCCTCGTCACCAAGTGTCGGCGCAACGGTCCCCCGTCACCACATTTATAAGGGTGCAGCATGGTGTGGCTGAAACTGGCCCAATCAACATATATGGGGAGAGGTAGTGTTCTCCCTGGGAGCACTGCATGGTGCTCTCGCAAGAGTGCTCTCCATGGTAGCACCTCGCATAGCTGCGTTGGCACGAGCGCTCTCACGAGACCAAGTGTTGGCCCAACGGTCCCTCGTGACCAAGTGTCGGCGTAACGGTCCCCCGTGACCACATTTATTAGGGTGCAGCATGGTGTGGCTGAAACTGGCCCAATCAACATATATGGGGAGAGGGTAGCGTTCTCCCTGGGAGCACCTCGCATAGCTGCGCTAGCACGAGACCAAGTGTTGGCACAATGGTCCCTTGTGACCAAGTGTCGGCGCAACGGCCCCCCGTGACCACATTTATAAGTGTGCAGGATGGTATCGCTGAAACTGGCCCAATCAACATATATGGGGAGAGGGTAGCGTTCTCCCTGGGAGCTCTGCACGGTGCTCTCACAAGAGTGCTCTTCGTGGGAGCACCTCGCATAGCTGCACTGGCACGAGACCAAGTGATGGCCCATCGGACCCTCGTGACCAACTGTTGGCGCAACGGTCCCTCGTCACCAAGTGTCGGCACAACGGTCCCTCGTGACCAAGCGTTGAACCAACAGTCCCACGTGACTAAGTGTCGGTGCAACGGTCCCCCGTGACCACATTTATAAGGGTGCAGCATGGTGTGGCTGAAACTGGCCCAATCAACATATATGGGGAGAGGGTAGCGTTCTCCCTGGGAGCACCGCACGGTGCTCTCGTGAGAGTGCTCTTCATGGGAGCACCTCGCATAGCTACACTGGCACGAGACCAAGTGATGGCCCAATGGACCCTCGTGACCAAGTGTTGGCGCAACGGTCCCTCGTGACCACATGTATAAGGGTGCAGGATGGTATGGCTGAAACTAGCCCAATCAACATATATGGGGAGAGGGTAGCGTTCTCCCTGGGAGCTCTGCACGGTGCTCTCACAAGAGTGCTCTTCGTGGGAGCACCTCGCATAGCTGCACTGGCACGAGACCAAGTGATGGCCCATCGGACCCTCGTGACCAACTGTTGGCCAAAGGGTCCCTCGTGACCAAGTGATGGCCAAACGGACCCTCGTGACTAAGGGTTGGCCCAACGGTCCCTCGTGTCCTAGTGTTGGCCAAATGGTCCCTCGTGACCAAATTTATAAGGGTGCAGGATGGTGTGGCTGAAACTGGCCCAATCAACATATATGGGGAGAGGGTAGCGTTCTCCCTGGGAGCACCTCGCATAGCTGCGCTGGCACGAGCGCTCTCACGAGACCAACTGATGGCCCAACGGACCCTCGTGACCACGTGTTGGACAAACGGTCCCTCGTGACCAAGTGTCGGCGCAACGGTCCCTCCTGACCAAGTGTTGGCCCAATGGTCACTCGTGATCACATTTATAAGGGTGCAGGATGGTATGGCTGAAACTGGCCCAATCAACATATATGGGGAGAGGTAGCATTCTCCCTGGGAGCACTGCATGGTGCTCTCGCAAGAGTGCTCTCCATGGGAGCACCTCGCATAGCTGCGCTAGCACGAGACCAAGTGTTGGCGCAATGGTCCCTTGTGACCAAGTGTCGGCGCAACGGTCCCTCATGACCAACTGTTGGCCCAACGGTCCCTCGTGACCACATTTATAAGGGTGCAGGATGGTATGGCTAAAATTGGCCTAGTCAACATATATGGGGAGAGGTAGCATTCTCCCTGGGAGCAGTGCATGGTGCTCTCCCAAGAGTGCTCTCCATGGGAGCACCTCGCATAGCTGCGTTGGCACGAGCGCTCTCACGAGACGAAGTGATGGCCCAACGGACCCTCGTGACCAAGCGTTGAACCAGCAGTCCCTCGTGACCAAGTGTTGGCCCTACGGTCCCTCCTAACCAAGCGTTGAACCAGCGGTCCCTCGTGACCAAGTGTTCGCCCAACGGTCCCTCGTGACCACATTTATAAGGGTGCAGGATGGTATGGCTAAAATTGGCCTAGTCAACATATATGGGGAGAGGTAGCATACTCCCTGGGAGCACTGCACGGTGCTCTCGCAAGAGTGCTTTCCGTGGGAGCACCTCGCATAGCTGCGTTGGCATGATCGGACTCACGAGACCAAGTGATGGCCCAAAAGACCCTCGTGACCAAGTGTTGGCCAAACGGTCCCTCATGACCAACTGTTGTCCAAACGGTCCCTCGTGACCAACTGTTGGCCCAACGGTCCCTCGTGACCAAGCGTTGAACCAACGGTCCCTCGTGACCAAGTGTTGGCCCAACGATCCCTCCTGACCACATTTATAAGGGTGCAGGATGGTATGGCTGAAATTGGCCCAATCAACATATATGGGGAGAGGTAGCATTCTCCTTAGGAGAATCACACGGTGCTCTCACGAGAGTGCTCTTCGTGGGAGCACCTCGCATAGTTGCACTCGCACGAGACCAAGTGATGTCCCAACGGACCCCCATGACCAAGAGTTGGCCCAACGGTCCCTCGTGACCAAGTGTTGGCCAAACGGTCCCTCATGACCAAGCGTTGACCCGACGGTCCCTCGTGACAAAGTGTTGGACCAACGGTCCCTCATGACCACATGTTGGCCAAACGGTCCCTCGTGATAAAATTTATAAGGGTGTAGGATGGTACGGCTAAAACTGGCCCAATCAGCATATCTGGGGAGAGGTAGCGTTCTCCCTTGGAGCACCGCACGGTGCTCTCGTGAGAGTGCTCTTCATGGGAGCACCTCGCATAGCTGTGCTGGCACGAGTTCTCTCACAAAACCATGAGATGGCCCAATGGACCCTCGTGACCAAGGGTTGGCCCAACGGACCCGCATGACCAAGGGTTGGGCCAACGGTCCCTTGTAACCAAGTGTTCACCCAAACGGTCCCTCGTGACCAAGTGTTCACCCAAACGGTCCCTCGGTGACCAAGGGAGAGGTAGCATTCTCGCTGGGAGCACCGCACGGTGCGCATTCCAAGGGAGCCTCTCGCAAAGCTACGTTGGCACGAACGCTCCCGCGAGACCAAGTGTGTTTGCTAAATGGACCCCCGTGTGACCAAGCATTGGCCGAACGGGGAACCCTCGAGACAAAATTTATAAGGGTGCAAAAGACAGTTTGGCTGAAACTGGCCCAATCAACATATAGGTGGAGAGGTAGCGTTCTCCTTGGGAGCACCTCGCATAGCTGCACTGGCACGAGCGCTCTCACCAGACCAAGTGTGGGCCGAACGGTCCCTCGTGACCAAGGGTTGGCCCAATGAACCCTCGTGACAAAGTTTACAAGGGTGCAGGATGGTATGGCTGAAATTCGCCCAATCAACATATGTGGGAAGAGGTAGCGTTCTCCCTGGGAGCACCTCGCATAGCTGCGCTCTCACGAGACCGATTGATGACCCAACAGACCCTCGTGACCGAGTGTTAGCCAAACGGTCCCTCGTGACCAAGGGTTGGCCCAACGGGACCATCGTGACCAAGCGTTGAACCAGCGGTCCCTCGTGACCGAGTGTTGGCCAAACGGACCCGCGTGACCCAATGTTGGCCCAATCGTCCCTCGTGACCACATTTACAAGGGTGCAGGATGGTATGGCTGAAACTGGCCCAATCAACATATGTGGGGAGAGGTAGCGTTCTCCCTGGGAGCACCGCACGGAGCTCTCGTGAGAGTGCTCTCCATGGGAGCACCTTGCATAGCTACGCTGGCACGAGTGCTCTCACAAGACCAAGTGATGGCCCAACGAACCCTTGTGATCTAGTGTTGGCCAAATGGTCCCTTGTGAGCAGGCGTTGAACCAACGGTCCCTCATGACCAAGTGTTGGCCCAACAGACCATCTTGACCGAGTGATAGCCCAATGGAACTATGCAACCAATTGTTGGCCAAACGAGCCCACATGACCAAGGGTTGGCCCAATGGTCCCTTGTGACCAAGTGTTGGCCAAATGGACCCTCGTGACTAAGGGTTGGCCCAACGGTCCCTCGTGTCCAAGTGTTGGCCAAACGGTCCCTCATGACCAAGTGTTGAACCAACGGTCCCTCATGACCAAGTGTTGAACCAACGGTCCCTCATGACCAAGGGTTGGCCCAATGGTCCCTTGTGACCAAGTGTTGGCCAAATGGTCCATCGTGACCAAATTTATAAGGGTGCAGGATGGTATGGCTGAAACTGGCCCAATCAACATATGTGGGGAGAGGTAGCGTTCTCCCTGGGAGCACTGCACGGTGCTCTCGCAAGAGTGCTCTCCATGGGAGCACCTCGCATAGCCGCGCTGGCACGAGACCAAGTTTTGGCGGAACGGTCCCTCGTGACCAAGGGATGGCCCAACGGTCCCTCGTGACCAACTGTTGGCCAAACGGTCCCTCCTGACCAGGGGTTGGCCCAATGGTCCCTCGTGTCCAAGTGTGGGCCCAATGGTCCCTCGTGACCAAGTGTTGGCACAACAGACGTTCGTGACCAAGGGTTGGCCCATCGGTCCCTCGTGACCAAGTGTCGGTGCAACGGTCCCTCCTGACCAAGTGTTGGCCCAACGGACCCTTGTGACTAAGGGTTGGCCCAATGGTCCCTCATGACCAAGTGTTGGCCAAACGGACCCTCGTGACCAAGGGTTGGCCCATCGGTCCCTCGTGACCAAGTGTTGGCCCAACGGTCCCTCGTGTCCAAGTGTGGGCCCAATGGTCCCTCGTGACCAAGTGTTGGCACAACAGTCCCTCGTGACCAAGTGTTGGCACAACAGACGTTCGTGACCAAGGGTTGGCCCAATGGTCCCTCATGACCAAGTGATGGCCAAACGGTCCCTCATGACCAAGTGTTGGCCAAACGGTCCCTCGTGACCAAGGGTTGGCCCAACGGTCCCTCGTGACCAAGTGTTGGCACAACAGTCCCTCGTGACCAAGTGTTGGCACAACAGACGTTCGTGACCAAGGGTTGGCCCAACGGTCCCTCGTGACCAAATCTATAAGGGTGCAGGATGGTATGGCTGAAATCGGCCCAATCAGCATATATGGAGAGAGGTAGCGTTCTTCCTGGGAGCACCGCACGGTGCTCTCGTGAGAGTGCTCTCCATGGGGAGCACCTCACATAGCTACGCTGGCACGAGACCAAGTGATGGCCCAACAGACCCTCGTAACCAAGTGTTGGCCAAATGGTTCCTGGTGACAAACTGCTGGCCCAACGGTCCCTCGTGACCAACTGCTGGCCCAACGGTCCCTCGTGACCAACTGTTGGCCCAACGGTCCCTCATGACCAAGTGTTGGCCCAACGGTCCCTCGTGACCATGTCTTGGCCAAACGGTCCCTCCTGACCAAGCGTTGAACCAGCGGTCCCTCGTGACCAAATTTATAAGGGTGCAGGATGGTATGGCTGAGACTGGCCCAATCAACATATATGGGGAGAGGTAGCGTTCTCCCTGGGAGCACTGCACGGTGCTCTCGCAAGAGTGCTCTCCATGCGAGCACCTCGCATAGCTGTGCTATCACGAGACCAAGTTTTGGCGGAACGGTCCCTCGTGACCAAGGGTTGGCCCAACGGTCCCTCATGACCAAGCATTGAACCAACGGTCCCTCGTGACCACCTGTTGGCCCAACAAACCATAATGACCAAGGGTTGGCCCAACGGTCCCTCGTGACCAAGTGTTGATGCAACGGACCCTCGTGACCAAGTGTTGGCCCAACGGTCCCTCGTGACCAAGGGTTGGGCCAACGGTCCCTCGTGACCAAATTTATAAGGGTGCAGGATGGTACGGCTGAAACTGGCCCAATCAGCATATCTGGGGAGAGGTAGCGTTCTCCCTGGGAGCACCACACGGTGCTCTCGTGAGAGTGCTCTTCATGGGAGCACCTCGCATAACTATGCTGGCACGAGTGCTCTCACAAAACCATGCGATGGCCCAATGGACCCTCGTGACCAAGGGTTGGCCCAATGGTCCCTCGTGACCAAGGGTTGGCCCAACGGTCCCTCGTGACCACGTGTTGGCCAAACGGTCCCTCGTGTCCAAATTTATAAGGGTGCAGGATGGTATGGCTGAGACTGGCCCAATCAACATATATGGGGAGAGGTAGCGTTCTTCCTGGGAGCACCTCGCATAGCTGCGCTGGCACGAGACCAAGTGTCGGCTCAACGGTCCCTCGTCACCAAGTGTCGGCGCAACGGTCCCTCGTGACCAAGGGTTGGGCCAACGGTCCCTCGTGACCAAATTTATAAGGGTGCAGGATGGTACGGCTGAAACTGGCCCAATCAGCATATCTGGGGAGAGGTAGCGTTCTCCCTGGGAGCACCTTGCGTAGCTGCACTAGCACGAGCACTTTCACGTGACCAAGTGATGGCCCAACGGACCCTCGTGACCAAGTGTTGGCCCAACGGTCCCTCATAACCGAGTGTTGGCCCAACGGTCCCTCGTGACCAAGTGTTGATGCAACGGACCCTCGTGACCAAGGGTTGGCCCAACGGTCCCTCATAACCGAGTGTTGGCCCAACGGTCCCTTGTGACCACGTGTTGGCCAAACTGTCCCTCGTGACAAAATTTATAAGGGTGCAGGATGGTATGGCTAAAACTGGCCCAATCAACATATCTAGGGAGAGGTAGCGTTCTCCCTGGGAGCACCACACGGTGCTCTCGTGAGAGTGCTCTTCATGGGAGCACCTCGCATAACTATGCTGGCACGAGTGCTCTCACAAAACCATGCGATGGCCCAATGGACCCTCGTGACCAAGGGTTGGCCCAATGGACCCGCATGACCAAGGGTTGGGCCAACGGTCCCTTGTGACCAAGTGTGCACCCAAATGGTCCCTCGTGACCAAGGGTTGGCCCAACGGTCCCTCGTGACCAAGGGTTGGCCCAATGGTCCCTCGTGACCAAGTGTTGGCGCAACGTTCCCTTGTAACCAAGTGTTGGCCAAACGGACCCTGGTGACCAAGGGTTGGCCCAATGGTACCTCGTGACCAAGTGTTGGCGCAACATTCCGTCGTGACCAAGTGTTGGCCAAACAGACCCTAGTAACCAAGGATTGGCCCAACAGTCCCTCGTGACCAAGTGTTGGCCCAACGGTCCCTCATGACCAAATTTATAAGGGTGCAAGATGGTATGGATGAAGCTGGCCCAATCAGCATATATGGGGAGAGGTAGCATTCTCGTTGGGAGCACCGAACGGTGCTCTCGTGAGAGGGCTCTCCATGGGAGCACCTCGCATACCTTCACTGGCAAAAGTGCTCTCACGAGACCAAGTGATGGCCCAATGGACCCTCGTGACCAAGTGATGGCCAAACGGACCCTCGTGACCAAGTGTTGGCCAAATGATCCCTCGTGACCAGGCGTTGAACCAATGGTCCCTCATGACCAAGTGTTGGCCCAACAGACCATCATCTCCTAGTGATGGCCCAATGGTCCCTCGTGACCAAGTGTTGGCCCAATGGTCCAGGGTTGGTCCAACGGACCCGCATGACCAAGGGTTGGGCCAATGGTTCCCTGTGACCAAGTGTTGGCCCAACGGTCCCTCGTGACCAAGGGTTGCTCGAACGATCCCTCGCGACCAAGGGTTGTTCCAACGGTCCCTCGTGACCAAATTTATAAGGGTGCAGGATGGTATGGCTAAAACTGGCCTAATCAGCATATATGGGGAGAGGTAGCATTCTCGCTGAGTGCACCCTCTCTGAGAGCGCCTTGCGTTACGCATGTAAGGACATCCTCCTCGATAGCGTGCTCCCTGAGAGCATTCTCCTCGAGAGCATCCTCCCCAAAAGCACCTTTTGGTATGCATGTGAGAGTGTTCTCGTTGAGAGCACCCTTCGTGGGAGTGTTCTCCCTGAGCACACCTTGTGCTACACATGTGAGAGCATTCTCCTGGAGAGCATCCTCATTGAGAGCGTTCTCCTAGAGAGCGCCCTCCTTGAGCATGCTGAACGTGAGCACGCTCTCTCTGGGAGCGCACTCCATGGAGAGCGTTCTCGCAGACAGCGTTCTCCCCGAGAGCACCTTACACTACGCACGTGAGAGCGTTCTCCTTTGGAGCGCCCTCCCTGAGAGCCCCTTGTGCTACACACGTGATAGTGTTCTCCTCGAAAGCACCCTCATTGAGAGCGTTCTCTTAGAGAGTGCCCTCCTTGAGAACGGTCTCCCTGAGGATGCCCTCCTTGAGAGCATCCTCCTTAAGAGTGTGCTCCATGAGAACATTCTCCTTGAGAGCACCCTCCCCGAGAGCACCTTCCGCTACGCACGTGAGAGTGTTCTCATTGAGAGCACCATCTCGGAGGGCGCACTCCCAGAGAGCGCTCTCCCTGAGAGCGGCCTCCCTCGTAGCATTTTCCCTGATAGCGCCTTGTGCTACGCATCTGGGAGTGTTCTCCTTGAGAGCACCTTCGTTGAGAGCGTTCTCTCAGAGCGTGCCCTTCCTAAGAGTGCCCTCCGAGAGAAGTGTCTCCCTGAGAACGCCCTCCTTAAGAGCGTGCTCTGTGAGAGCATTCTCCTTGAGAGCGCCCTTCGTTAGAGCGGCTTTTTGGAAAGCGTTCTCCTTGAGAGCACCCTTCATGAGAGCACCTTGCGCAACGCACGTGAGAGTGTTCTCGTTGAGAGCGCCCTCCTGGAGAGTGGCCTCCCTCCAAGCATTCTTCCTGAGAATGCCTTGCGCTACGCACATGAGAGTGTTCTCCTCGAGAGCATTGTCTTGGAGAGCATCCTCCGTTAGAGCACCCTCCCTGAGAGCTCCCTCCATGGGAACGTTCTCCCTGAGTACACCTTGCGCTATGCACGTGAGAGTGGTCTCTTGGAGAGCGCCCTCGTTGAGAGCGTTCTCTCGGAGCGCACCTTCCATGAGAGTGCCCTCCCTAAGAACGGGCTCACTGGGGACGCCCTCTCCAATAGCGTCCTCCTTAAGATAGCCCTTTGCAAGATCGTCCTCTGCGAGAGCGGCCTCTGTTAGAGCAGCCTCCCTGAGAGCATTCTCCTTGAGATCACCCTCCCTAAGAGTGCCTTGTGCTATGCTCATGAGAGTATTCTCCTTGAGAGTTCCCTCATTGAAAGCGTTCTCTCAAAGAGCACCCTCTGTTAGAGGGGTGTTCCTGAGAGCGTTCTCGTTGAGTGCCCCCTCTTTGAGAGTGCCTTGCGTTACGCACGTGAGAATGTTGTCCTTGAGAGCACGCTCGTTGAGAGCATTCTCATGGAGAGCAGCCTTTGTTAGAGAGTTCTCGCTGAGAGCGCCCTCCCCGAGAGCATTCTCACTGAGAGCATTTTCCTTGAGGGCGCCCTTACTTGGTGCTCTCTCTCTGAGAACGCTCTTTTTGAGAACGCGGTCTTCGTGACCAAATTTATAAGGGTGCGGGACGGTATGGCTAAAACTGGCCCAATCAGCATATATAGGGAGAGGGAGCGTTCTTCCTGGGAGCATCACAAGATGCTCTCGCGAGAGCGCTCTCACGAGAGCGCCTCGCATAGCTGCGCTAGCAAGAGCGCGCTCTCATGAGAGCGCCTCATGCAGCGCTTGCAAGAGCACTCTCCGTGGGAGTGCTTCTTGCTGCGCACATGATGGTGTTCTCTCAAGTTGTGTCCTTCATCAGAGAGCCTTGCATTGCACATTTTAGAGCGTTCTCAATGAGAGAGCCCTGGTTGAGAGCATTTTGTTGTAGAGCGCTCTTCCTGGGAGTGGCCTCCCTGAAAGCGTTCTCCCCGAGAATGCCCTCCTTGAGAGCGCCCTCCTTGAGCATGCTCAACGTGAGCATGCTCTCTGTGGGAGCACCCTCCATGAGAACGCTCTCCTAGAGAGTGCCCTCCATGAGAACGCTCTCCTAGAGAGCACCCTCAAGAGTGCGCTCCCGGGGAGAACACTATCTCTCCCTATATATGTTGATTGGGCCAGTTTTAGCCATACCGTCCTGGACCCTTATAAATTTGGTCAGGAAGGTCCATTTGGCCAAAGCTTGGTCGAGAGCATCTCCTAAAGAACGTTCTCCATGAGAGCGGCCTTTCGGAGAGCATTCTCCTTGAGAGTGCCTTGGGCTACGCATGTGAGATTGTTCTCCTGGAGAGCGCCTTCGTTCAAAGCTTCTTTTCAAAGGGTGCCCTGCCTGAGAGCGACCTCCTTGAGAGCACGTTGCGTTGCGCACCTGAGAGTGTTCTCCTCGAGAATGTACTTGTTGAGAGCATTCTCTTGGAGAGCGCCCTTCTTGAGATCGGTCTCACTAGGGGCGCCCTCCCCGAGAGCATTCTCGTTGAGAGCGCCCTCCGTTAGAGTGGACTTCTAAAGATCTTTCTCCTTGAGAGGGCCCTCGCTGGGAGCATTCTCCCTGTAACACCCTGGTTGAGAGCATTCTATCAAAGAGTGCCCTCCCTAGGAGCGTTCTCCATGAGAGCGGCCTCAGCTAGAGCGGTCTCCGCGAGAGCGTTCTCCTTGAGAGCATCTTGCGCCTTGGTGTGAATGTTCTCCTCGAGAGCACCCTCCCCAAGAGCGTTCTGTTGGAGAGCATACTCCATTAGAGCGGCCTCCATGAGAGCATTCTCCATGAGAGCACCTTGCGTTACGCACGTGAGAGTTTTCACCTTGAGAGCGTTCTTTTGTAGAGCGCCCCTCCTAAGAGCGCCCTCCCTGAGAACGTCCTCCTTGAGAGCGGTCTCCCTAAGAACGTCCTCATCGGTAGCATTCTCCCTGTTGCGCCCTCGTTAAGAGCGGTCTCCCTGGAGAACGCCCTCCTTGAGAGCTGTCTCCCTGAGAGCGTGCTCATGGGGAGCGGTCTCCTTGAGAGCGGTCTTCATAAGAGTGCCCTCCTTGAGAACGCCCTTCTTGAGAGTGATCTTGCTGAGGACGCCTTCATCGTGAACATTCTCCCTTGAGCGCCCTCATCGGGAGCAATCTCCTTAGGAGCGGTCTTCCTAAGTGTGCCCTCCCTGAGAATGCCCTCCTTGAGAGCAATCTCAGTGAGGACGCCCTCATCGGGAGCGTTCTCCCTGGAGCGCCCTCATCGGGAGCAGTCTCCTTGGGAGCGGCCTTCCTAAGAGTGCCCTCCGTGAGAACGCCCTCCTTGAGAGCAATCTCACTGAGGACGCCTTCATCGGGAGCGTTCTCCCTGGGGCACCTTTGTTGAGAGCGGTCTCCCTGGAGAATGCCCTCCTTGAGAGTGGTCTCTCTGACAGCGCCCTCATCAAAAGTGTTCTCCTTGGAGCACCCTCGTTGAGAGCGTTTTGTCAAAGAGTGCCCTCCTTGAGAGCACTCTCCCTGAGAGCATCCTCTGTTAGACCGGCCTCCGTGAAAGTGTTCTCCATGAGAGCACCTTGCGTTATGCACGTGAGAGTTTTCACCTTGAGAGCATTCTTTCGTAGGGTGCCATTCCTAAGAGCGTCTTCCCTGAGAACGCCCTCCTTGAGAGCGGTCTCCCTGAGGACGTCCTCATCGGTAGCGTTCTCCTTGGAGCACCCTCGTTGAGAGCGGTCTC
Organism: Gnetum montanum; assembly: GCA_015680685.1. Taxonomy (NCBI): domain Eukaryota; kingdom Viridiplantae; phylum Streptophyta; class Gnetopsida; order Gnetales; family Gnetaceae; genus Gnetum; species Gnetum montanum. The sequence goes on from MNCI01001265.1 coordinate 27,012, forward strand.
CCTGATAGCGGTCTTCGTAAGAGTGCCCTCCCTGAGAGCTGTCTCCCTTAGGACGCCTTCATCAGGAGTGTTCTCCCTGGAGCACCTTCATTGAGAGCGCCCCCATCGGGAGCAGTCTCCTTGGGAGTGGTCTTCCTAAGAGTGCCCTCCCTGAGAATGCCCTCGTTGAGAGCAATCTAACTGCGGATGCCCTCACTGAGATCGGTGTCGCTAGGGATTCCCTCTTTGAGAGCATTCTCCCTCAGAGCGACCTCCCTGAGAGCACCTTGCGTTGCGCATGTGAGAGTGTTCTCCTCGAGAGCACCCTTGTTGAGAGCGTTCTCTTGTAGAGCCCCCTTCTTGAGATCGGTCTTGCTAGGGGTGCCCTCCTGTAGAGCGTTCTCCTTGAGAGCACCCTCCGTTAGAGCGGCCTTTCGAAGATCTTTCTCCTTGAGAGGGCCCTCGGTGGGAGCGTTCTCCCTGTAACACCCTGGTTGAGAGCACTGTGTCGAAGAGTGCCCTTCCTGAGAGCGTTCTCCCTGAGAGCTACCTCCATCAGAGCGGCCTTCATGAGAGCATTCTCCTTGAGAGCATCTTGCGCCCTCATGTGAATGTTCTCCTCGAGAGCGTCATCGTTGAGAGTGTTCTTTGGAGGAGCACCCTCCCTGAGAATGCCCTCCGTGAGAGCGCCCTCTGTTAGAGTGGCCTTTCGGAGAGCGTTCTCTTTGAGAACGCCCTCCCAGAGAGCGCCTTGCGCCACGCACATGAGAGCACTCTCCTTGAGCTGGCCCTTCGTGATCAAATTTATAAGGGCGCGGGACGGTATGGCTGAAACTGGCCCAATCAACATATATAGGGGGAGGTAGAGTTGACGAGCGGTAGGAGTGATAGAGCGATACATGGGTTTCTCCCCTTAGGGATGCCTTGCCCTGCCCATGATATTGCGGCCTCGTTGTTCATGTCCGTGACCCACGAGCCTTGTTTGCGAAGAAGGATAGCCCCGGAGAAGGCGGTGTCCTCGTTTATGATTTGAGATAAAAGGCTTGCAGCGTTGTGGGCATGTTCCGTGGGTTTGGTTGCCTTGGAGCGTTCTTCTTGGGGCGCCCTCATTGAGAGCTCCCTCTGGGCGAGTGATCTCCCTCAAAAGGGACCTCCCTGAGCTCACTTTGTGTTATGCACACGAGAGTATTTTCCTGGAGAGCACCCTTGTTGAGATT
>MNCI01001265.1:45904-64072 GCA_015680685.1 Gnetum montanum
CTCCATGGGAGCACCTCGCATAGCTGCGCTGGCACGAGGCCAAGTGTTGGCGAAACGGTCCCTCGTGACCAAATGTTGGCCAAATGGTTCCTCGTGACCAACTGTTGTCCAAACGGTCCCTCGTGACCAAGTGTTGGCCAAACGGACCCTCGTGACTAAGGGTTGGCCCAACGGTCCCTCGTGGCCAAGTGTGGGCCCAATGGTCCCTCGTGACCAACTATTGGCCAAACGGTCCCTCGTGACCAAGGGTTGGCCCAATGGTCCCTCGTGACCAACTATCGGTGCAACGGTCCCTCGTGACCAAGTGTCGGCGCAACGGTCCCCCGTGACCACATTTATAAGGGTGCCTCGCATAGCTGCACTGGCACGAGACATCAACATATATGCAGAGAGGTAGCGTTCTCCCTCGGAGCACTACACGGTGCTCTCGCAAGAGTGCTCTTCATGGGAGCACCTCGCATAGCTGCACTGGCACGAGACCAAGTGATGGCCCAACAGACCCTTGTGACCAAGTGTTGGCCAAACGGTCCCTCGTGACCAACTGTTGTCCAAACGGTCCCTCGTGACAGAGTGTTGGCCCAACGGTCCCTCGTGACCAAGCGTTGAACCAATGGTCCTTCGTGAGCAAGTGTTGGTGCAACCGTCCCTCGTGACCACATTTATAAAGGTGCAGGATTGTATGGCTGAAACTGGCCCAATCAACATATATGGGGAGAGGTAGCGTTCTCCCTGGAAGCACTGCATGGTGCTCTCCATGGGAGCACCTTGCATAGCTGTGCTGGCATGAGACCAAGTGATGGCCCAACGGACCCTCGTGACCAAGTGTTGGCCAAACGGTCCCTCATGACCAACTGTTGGCCAAACGGTCCCTCGTGACCAACTGCCAAGTGTGGGCCCAATGGTCCCTCGTTGTTGGCAAAACCGACCCTCGTGACTAAGGGTTGGCCCAACGGTCCCTCGTGTCCAAGTGTGGGCCCAATGGTCCCTCGTAACCAACTGTTGGCCAAACAGTCCCTTGTGACCAAGTGATGGCCCAACGGTCCCTCGTGACCAAGTGTCGGTGCAACGGTCCCTCATGACCAAGTGTTGGCCCAACGATCCCTCGTCACCACATTTATAAGGGTGCAGGATGGTATGGCTGAAACTGGCCCAATCAACATATATGAGGAGAGGTAGCGTTCTCCCTGGGAGCACTGCACGGTGCTCTCGCAAGAGTGCTCTCCATGGAAGCACCTCGCATAGCTGCTCTGGCACGAGACCAAGTGTCGGCACAACGGTCCCTCATGACCAAGTGTCGGCGGAACAGTCCCTCGTGACCAAGTGTTGGCCCAATGGTCCCTCGTGACAACATTTATAAGGGTGCAGGATGGTATGGCTGAAACTGGCCCAATCAACATATATGGGGAGAGGTAGCGTTCTCCCTGGGAGCACTGCACGATGCTCTCGCAAGAGTGCTCTCCATGGGAGCACCTCGCATAGCTGCGCTGGCACGAGACCAAGTGATGGCCCAACGGACCCTCATGACCAAGTGTTGGCCAAACGGTCCCTCGTGACCAACTGTTGTCCAAACGGTCCCCCGTGACCAAGTGTTGGCCAAACGGACCCTCGTGACTAAGGGTTGGCCCAACGGTCCCTCGTGTCCAAGTGTGGGCCCAATGGTCCCTCGTGACCAACTGTTGGCCAAATGGTCCCTCGTGACCAAGGGTTGGCCCAATGGTTCCTCGTGACCAACTGTTGGCGCAACGGTCCCTCTTGACCAAGTGTTGGCGCAATGGTCCCCCGTGACCACATTTATAAGGGTGCAGGATGGTATGGCTGAAGCTGGCACAATCAAGATATGTGGGGAGAGGTAGCGTTCTCCCTGGGAGCACTGCACGGTGCTCTTGCAAGAGTGCTCTCCATGGGAGCACCTCGCATAGCTGCGCTGGCACGTGACCAAGTGTTGGCCTAACGGACCCTCGTGACCAAGTGTTGGCCAAACAGACCCTGGTGACTAAGGATTGGCCCAACGGTCCCTCGTGTCCAAGTGTGGGCCCAATGGTCCCTCGTGATCAACTGTTGGCCAAACGGTCCCTCATGACCAAGGGTTGGCCCAATGGTTCCTCGTGACCAACTGTTGGTGCAACGGTCCCTCTTGACCAAGTGTTGGCGCAATGGTCCCCCGTGACCACATTTATAAGGGTGCAGGATGGTGTGGCTGAAACTGGCCCAATCAACATATATGGGGAGAGGTAGCGTTCTCCCTGGGAGCACTGCACCGTGCTCTCGCAAGAGTTCTCTCCATGGGAGCACCTTGCATAGCTGCGCTAGCACGAGACCAAGTGTCGGGGCAACGATCACTCATGACCAAGTGTCAGCGCAACGGTCCCTCGTGACCACATTTATAAGGGTGCAGGATGGTATGGCTGAAACTGGCACAATCAAGATATGTGGGGAGAGGTAGCGTTCTCCCTGGGAGCACTGCACCGTGCTCTCGCAAGAGTTCTCTCCATGGGAGCACCTTGCATAGCTGCGCTAGCACGAGACCAAGTGTCGGGGCAACGATCACTCATGACCAAGTGTCAGCGCAACGGTCCCTCGTGACCACATTTATAAGGATGCAGGTTGGTATGGCTGAAACTGGCCCAATCAACATATATGGGGAGAGGTAGCGTTCTCCCTGGGAGCACTGCACGATGCTCTAGCAAGAGTGCTCTCCATGGGAGCAACTCGCATAGCTGCACTGGCACGAGCGCTCTCACTAGACCAATTGATGGCCCAACGGACCCTTGTGACCAAGTGTTGGCCAAACGGTCACTCGTGACCAAGCATTGAACCAACGATCCCTCGTGACCAAGTGTTGGCCCAACGGACCCTCGTGACCAAGTGTTGGCCAAATCGTCCCTCGTGACCAACTGTTGTCCAAACGGTCCCTCGTGGCCAAGTGTTGGCGAAACGGACCCTTGTGACTAAGGATTGGCCCAACGGTCCCTCGTGTCCAAGTGTGGGCCCAATGGTCCCTCGTGACCAACTGTTGGCCAAACGGTCCCTCGTGACCATGGGTTGGCCCAATGGTCCCTTGTCACCAAGTGATGGCCCAACCGTCCCTCGTGACCAAGTCTCGGCGCAACGGTCCCTCGTGAGCAAGTGTTGGCGCAACGGTCCCTCGTGACCACATTTATAAGGGTGCAGGATTGTATGGCTGAAACTGGCCCAATCAACATATATGGGGAGAGGTAGCGTTCTCCCTGGGAGCACTGCACGGTGCTCTCCATGGGAGCACCTCGCATAGCTACACTGGCACGAGACCAAGTGATGGCCCAACAGACCCTCTTGACCAAGTGTTGGCCAAATGGTCCCTCGTGACCAACTGTTGGCCAAACGGTCCCTCGTGACCAACTGTTGTCCAAACGGTCCCTCGTGACCAAGTGTTGGCCAAACGGACCCTTGTGACTAAGGGTTGGCCCAACGGTCCCTCGTGTCCAAGTGTGGGCCCAATGGTCCCTCGTAACCAACTGTTGGCCAAACGGTCCCTTGTGACCAAGTGATGGCCCAACGGTCCCTCGTGACCAAGTGTCGAGAGTGCTCTCCATGGGAGCACCTCGTTGGCCCACCGATCCCTCGTGACCACATTTATAAGGGTGCAGGATTTTATGGCTGAAACTGGCCCAATCAACATATATGAGGAGAGGTAGCGCTCTCCCTGGGAGCACTGCACGGTGCTCTCGCAAGAGTGCTCTCCATGGGAGCACCTCGCATAGCTACGCTAGCACGAGACCAAGTGAAGGCCCAACGGACAGTCGTGACCAAGTGTTGGCCAAACAGTCCCTCGTGACCAAGTGTTGGCCAAACGGACCCTCGTGACTAAGGGTTGGCCCAACGGTCCCTCATGTCCAAGTGTGGGCCCAATGGTCCCTCGTGACCAACTGTTGGCCAAATGGTCCCTCGTGACCAAGGGTTGGCCCAAGGGTCCCTCGTGAACAACTGTTGGCGCAACGGTCCCTCGTGACCAAGTGTTGGTGCAAGGGTCCCCCGTGACCACATTTATAAGGGTGCAGGATGGTGTGGCTGAAACTGGCCCAATCAACATATATGGGGAGAGGTAGCGTTCTCCCTGGGAGCACTACACGGTGCTCTCGCAAGAGTGCTCTCCATGGGAGCACCTCGCATAGCTGCGCTGGCACGAGATCAAGTGTTGGCCCAACGGACCCTCGTGACCAAGTGTTGGCCAAACGGTCCCTCGTGACCAAGTGTTGGCCAAACAGACCCTCGTGACTAAGGGTTGGCCCAACGGTCCCTCATGTCCAAGTGTGGGCCCAATGGTCCCTCGTGACCAAGTGATGGCCCAACAGTCCCTCGTGACCAAGTGTCAGCGCAACGATCCCTCGTGACCAAGTGTCGGCGCAACGGTCACTCGTAACCACATTTATAAGGGTGCAGGATGGTATGGCTGAAACTGGCCCAATCAACATATATGGGGAGAGGTAGCGTTCTCCCTGGGAGCACTACACGGTGCTCTCGCAAGAGTGCTCTCCATGGGAGCACATTGCATAGCTGCGCTGGCACGAGACCAAGTGATGGCCCAACGGACCCTCGTGACCAAGTGTTGCCCAAATGGTCCCTCGTGACCAACTGTTTCCCAAACGGTCCCTCGTGACCAAGTGTTGGCCAAACGGACCCTCGTGACTAAGGATTGGCCCAACGGTCCCTCGTGTCCAAGTGTGGGCCCAATGGTCTCTCGTGACCAATTGTTGGCCAATCGGTCCCTCGTGACCAAGGGTTGGCCCAATGGTCCCTCGTGACCAAGTGATGGCCCAACGGTCCCTCGTGACCAAGTGTTGGCGCAACGGTCCCTCGTGACCAAGTGTTGGCCCAACGGTCCCTCGTGACCACATTTATAAGGGTGCAGGATGGTATGGCTGAAACTCGCCCAATCAACATATATGGGGAGAGGTAGCATTCTTCGTGGGAGCACTGCACGGTGCTCTCGCAAGAGTGCTCTCCATGGGAGCACCTCGCATAGCTGTGCTGGCACGAGACCAAGTGATGGCCCAACGGACCCTCGTGACCAAGTGTTGGCCAAACGGTCCCTCGTGACCAACTATTTTCCAAATGGTCCCTCGTGAACAAGGGTTGGCCCAATGGTCCCTCGTGACCAAGTGATGGCCCAACGGTCCCTCGTGACCAAGTGTTGGCGCAACGGTCCCTCGTGACCAAGTGTTGGCCCAACGGTCCCTCGTGACCACATTTATAAGGGTGCAGGATCGTATGGCTGAAACTGGCCCAATCAACATATATGGGGAGAGGTAGCGTTCTCCCTGGGAGCACTGCACGGTGCTCTCGCAAGAGTGCTCTCCATGGGAGCACCTCACATAGCTGCGCTAGCACCTGACCAAGTGTCGGGGCAACGATCCCTCGTGACCAAGTATCGGCGCAACGGTCCCTTGTGACCACATTTATAAGGGTGCAGGATGGTATGGCTGAAACTAGCCCAATCAACATATATGCAGACAGGTAGCGTTCTCCCTGGGAGCACTACACGGTGCTCTCGCAAGAGTGCTCTCCATGGGAGCACCTCGCATAGCTGCGCTGGCACGAGACCAAGGGATGGCCCAACGGACCCTCGTGACCAACTGTTGTCCAAACGGTCCCTCGTGACCAAGTGTTGGCCAAACGGACCCTTGTGACTAAGGGTTGGCCCAACGGTCCCTCGTGTCCAAGTGTGGGCCCAATGGTCCCTCGTGACCAACTGTTGGCCAAACGGTCCCTCGTGACCAAGTGATGGCCCAACGGTCCCTCGTGACCAAGTGTCGGCGCAACGGTCCCTCGTGACCAAGTGTTGGCCCAACGGTCCCTCGTGACCAAGTGTCGGGGCAAGGATCCCTCGTGACCAAGTGTCGGTGCAACGGTCCCTCGTGACCACATTTATAAGGATGCAGGATGGTATGGCTGAAACTGGCCCAATCAACATATATGGGGAGAGGTAGCGTTCTCCCTGGGAGCACTGCACGGTGCTCTCGCAAGAGTGCTCTCCATGGGAGCACCTCGCATAGCTGTGCTGGCACGAGACCAAGTGATGGCCCAACAGACCCTCGTGACCAAGTGTTGGCCAAACGGTCCCTCGTGACCAAGCGTTGAACCAACGATCCCTCGTGACCTAGTGTTGGCCCAACGGTCCCTCATGACCAAGCGTTGGGCCAACGGTCCCTCGTGACCAAGCGTTGAACCAACGGTTCCTCTTGACCAAGTGTCGGTGCAACGGTCCCTCGTGACCACATTTATAAGGGTGTAGGATGGTATGGCTGAAACTGGCCTAATCAACATATATGGGGTGAGCTAGCGTTCTCCCTAGGAGCACTTCACGGTGCTCTCGCAATAGTGCTCTCCATGGGAGCACCTTGCATATCTGCGCTGGCACGAGACCAAGTGATGGCCCAATGGACCCTCGTGACCAAGTGTCAGCGCAACGGTCCCTCGTGACCACATTTATAAGGGTGTAGGATGGTATGGCTGAAATTGGCCCAATCAACATATATGGGGTGAGCTAGCGTTCTCCCTAGGAGCACTGCACGGTGCTCTCGCAAGAGTGCTCTCCATGGGAGCACCTCGCATAGCTGCGTTGGCACCTGACCAAGTGTCGGGGCAACGATCCCTCGTGACCAAGTGTCGGCGCAACGGTCCCTCGTGACCACATTTATAAGGGTGCAGGATGGTATGGCTGAAATTGGCCCAATCAACATATATGGGGAGAGGTAGCGTCCTCCCTGGGAGCACTGCACGGTGCTCTCGCAAGAGTGCTCTCCATGGGAGCACCTTGCATATCTGCGCTGGCACGAGACCAAGTGATGGCCCAACGGACCCTCGTGACCAAGTGTTGGCCAAACGGTCCCTCGTGACCAAATGTTGTCCAAACGGTCCCTCGTGACCAAGTGTTGGCCAAACGGACCCTCTTGACTAAGGGTTGGCCCAACGGTCCCTTGTGTCCAAGTGTGGGCCCAATGGTCCCTCGTGACCAACTATTGGCCAAACGGTCCCTCGTGACCAAGGGTTGGCCCAATGGTCTCTCATGACCAACTGTCGGCGCAACGGTCCCTCGTGACCAAGTGTCGACGGAACTGTCCCCCGTGACCACATTTATAAGGGTGCAGGATGGTATGGCTGAAACTGGCCCAATCAACATATATGGGGAGAGGTAGCATTCTCCGTGGGAGCACTGCACGGTGCTCTCGCAACAGTGCTCTCCATGGGAGCACCTCGCATAGCTGCACTGGCACGAGACCAAGTGATGGCCCAATGGACCCTCGTGACCAAGTGTTGGCCAAACGGTCCCTCGTGACCAACTGTTGTCCAAACGGTCCCTCGTGACCACATTTATAAGGGTGCAGGATTGTATGGCTGAAACTGGCCAAATCAACATATATGGGGAGAGGTAGCGTTCTCCTTGGGAGCAGTGCACGGTGCTCTCGCAAGAGTGCTCTCCATGGGAGCACCTCGCATAGCTGCGCTGGCACGAGACCAAGTGATGGCCCAACGGACCCTCGTGACCAAGTGTTGGCCAAACGGTCCCTCGTGACCAACTGTTGTCCAAACGGTCCCTCGTGACCAAGTGTTGGCCAAACGGACCCTCATGACTAAGGGTTGGCCCAACGGTCCCTCGTGTCCAAGTGTGGGCCCAATGGTCCCTCGTGACCAACTGTTGGCCAAACGGTCCCTCGTGACCAAGGGTTGGCCCAATGGTCCCTCGTGACCAAGTGATGGCCCAACGGTCCCTCGTGACCAATTGTCGGTGCAACGGTCCCTCGTGACCAAGTGTTGACCCAACAGTCCCTCGTGACGAAATGTCGGCGCAACGGTCCCTCGTGACCATATTTATAAGGGTGCAGGATTGTATGGCTGAAATTGGCCCAATCAACATATATGGGGAGAGGTAGCATTCTCCCTGGGAGCACTGCACGGTGCTCTCGGAACAGTGCTCTTCATGGGAGCACCTCGCATAGCTGCGCTGGCACGAGACCAAGTGTTGGCACAACGGTCCCTCATGGCCAAGTGTTGGTCCAACAGACCATCGTGTCCTAGTGATGGTCCAACGGTCCCTTGTGACCACGTGTTGGCCAAACGGTCCCTTGTGACCAAGGGTTGGCCCAATGCACCTGCATGACCAAGGGTTGGGCCAATGGTCCATTGTGACCAAGTGTTGGCGCAATGGATGTTCGTGACCAAGGGTTGGTCCAACGGTCCCTTGTGACCACGTGTTGGCCAAACGGTCCCTTGTGACCAAGTGTTGGCCAAATGGTCCCTCGTGACCAAGCATTGAACCAGCAGTCCCTCGTGACCAATTGTTGGCCAAACGGTCCCTCGTTACCAAGGGTTGCCCCAACGGACCCTCGTGACCAAGTGATGGCCCAATGGTCCCTCGTGACCATATTTATAAGGGTGCAAGACGGTATGGATGAAGCTGGCCCAATCAGCATATCTGGGGAGAGGTAGCGTTCTCCCTGGGTGCAGTGCACGGTGCTCTCACGAGAGTGCTCTTCGTGGGAGCACCTCGCAGAGTTGCGCTGGCACGAGTGCTCTCACAAAACCATGTGATGGCCCAATGGTCCCTCGTGACCATATTTATAAGGGTGCAGGATTGTATGGCTGAAATTGGCCCAATCCACTTATCTGGGGAGAGGTAGCGTTCTTCCTGGGAGCATCGCACGGTGCTCTCGTGAGAGGGCTCTCCATGGGAGCACCTCGCATAGCTGCACTGGCACGAGCACTTTCACATGACCAAGTGATGGCCAAACGGACCCTCATGACCAAGTGTCGGCGCAGCGGTCCCTCGTGACCAACTATTGGCCAAAGGGTCCCTCGTGACCAACTGTTGTCCAAATGGTTCCTTGTGACCAACTGCTGGCCCAACGGTCCCTCATGGCCAAGTGTTGGTCCAATAGACCATCGTGTCCTAGTGATGGTCCAACGGTCCCTCGTTACCAAGCATTGAACCAACGGTCCCTCTTGACCAAGTGTCGGCGCAACGGTCCCTCGTGACAAAGTGTTGGACCAACGGTCCCTCGTTACCAAGCATTGAACCAACGGTCCCTTATGACCACCTATTGGCCCAACAGACCCCCGTAACCAAGTGTTGGCCAAATGGTCCCTCGTGACCACATTTATAAGGGTGCAGGATTGTATGGCTGAAATTGGCCCAATCCACTTATCTGGGGAGAGGTAGCGTTCTCCCTGGGAGCAGTGCACGGTGCTCTCACAAGAGTGCTCTCCATGGGAGCAACTCGCTTAGCTGCGATGGCACGAGTGCTCTCACAAAACCATGTGATGGCACAATAGACCCTCGTGACCAACTGTTGGACCAACGGACCCTCGTGACCAACTACTGGCCCAACGGTCCCCCGTGACCACATTTATAAGGGGGCAGGATGGTATGGCTGAAATTGGCCCAATCAACATATATGGTGAGAGGTAGCATTCTCGTTGGGAGCATCGCACGGTGCTCTCACGAGAGTGCTCTTCGTGGGAGCACCTCGCAGAGTTGCGCTGGCACGAGTGCTCTGACAAAACCATGTGATGGCACAATAGACCCTCGTGACCAAGTCTATAAGGGTGCAGGATTGTATGGCTGAAATTGGCCCAATCCACTTATCTGGGGAGAGGTAGCGTTCTTCCTGGGAGCATCGCACGGTGCTCTCACAAGAGTGCTCTCCATGGGAGCACCTCGCATAGTTGCGCTGGCACGAGTGCTCTGACAAAACCATGTGATGGCACAATAGACCCTCGTGACCAACTACTGGCCCAACGGTCCCACGTTACCAAGCATTGAACCAACGGTCCCTTATGACCACCTATTGGCCCAACAGACCATCGTGTCCTAGTGATGGCCCAACGGAACCTCATGACCAACTGTTGGCCCAACGGTCCCTTGTGACCACGTGTTGGCCAAACGGTCCCTTGTGACCACGTGTTGGCCAAATGGTCCCTCGTGACCACGTGTTGGCCAAACGGTCCCTTGTGACCACGTGTTGGCCAAACGGTCCCTTGTGACCAAGGGTTGGTCCAACGGTCCCTCGTGACAAAGCGTTGGGCCAACGGTCCCTCGTTACCAAGCATTGAACCAACAGTCCCTTATGACCACCTATTGGCCCAACAGACCCTCGCGCCCAAGAGTTGGCCAAATGGTCCCTCGTGACCAATTGTTGGCCAAACGGTCCCTCGTGACAAAGTGTTGGACCAACGGTCCCTCGTCACCAAGTGTCAGCGCAACGGTCCCTCGTGACAAAGCGTTGGGCCAACGGTCCCTCGTTACCAAGCATTGAACCAGCAGTCCCTCGTGACCAACTACTGGCCCAACGGTCCCACGTTACCAAGCATTGAACCAGCAGTCCCTCGTGACCAAGTGTCGGCGCAGCGGTCCCTCGTGACCATATTTATAAGGGTGCAGGATGGTACGGCTGAAACTGGCCCAATCAGCATATCTGGGGAGAGGTAGCGTTCCCCCTGGGAGCACTGCATGGTGCTCTCGCAAGAGTGCTCTCCATGGGAGCACCTCGCAGAGTTGCGCTGGCACGAGTGCTCTGACAAAACCATGTGATGGCCCAATGGTCCCTCATGACCAAATTTATAAGGGTGTAGGATGGTATGGCTGAAACTGGCCCAATCAGCATATATGGGGAGAGGTAGCATTCTCCCTGGGAGAATCGCACGGTGCTCTCACGAGAGTGCTCTTCGTGGGAGCACCTCGCAGAGTTGCGCTGGCACGAGTGCTCTCACAAAACCATGTGATGGCCCAATGGTCCCTCACGACCACATTTATAAGGGGGCAGGATGGTATGGGTGAAACTGGCCCAATCAGCATATATGGGGAGAGGTAGCGTTCTCCCTAGGAGCACTACACGGTGCTCTCGGAACAGTGCTCTTCATGGGAGCACCTCGCAGAGTTGCGCTGGCACGAGTGCTCTCACAAAACCATGTGATGGCACAATAGACCCTCGTGACCAACTACTGGCCCAACGGTCCCTTGTGACCACGTGTTGGCCAAACGGTCCCTTGTGACCACGTGTTGGCCAAACGGTCCCTCGTTACCAAGCATTGAACCAACAGTCCCTTATGACCACCTATTGGCCCAACAGACCCTCGCGCCCAAGAGTTGGCCAAACGGTCCCTCATGACCAAGCGTTGACCCGACAGTCCCTCGTGACAAAGTGTTGGACCAACGGTCCCTCGTTACCAAGGGTTGCCCCAACGGACCCTCGTGACCAAGTCTATAAGGGTGCAGGATGGTGTGGCTGAAACTGGCCCAATCAGCATATCTGGGGAGAGGTAGCATTCTCGTTGGGAGCATCGCACGGTGCTCTCACAAGAGTGCTCTCCATGGGAGCAACTCGCTTAGCTGCGATGGCACGAGTGCTCTCACAAAACCATGTGATGGCACAATAGACCCTCGTGACCAAGTGATGGCCCAACGGTCCCTCGTGACCAAGTGTTGGCGCAATGGATGTTCGTGACCAAGGGTTGGCCCAACGGTCCCTCGTGACCAAATCTATAAGGGTGCAGGATGGTATGGCTGAAACTGGCCCAATCAACATATATGGGGAGAGGTAGCATTCTCCCTGGGAGCACCTTGCATAGCTGCACTGGCACGAGCACTTTCACGTGACCAAGTGATGGCCCAACAGACCTCCATAACCAAGTGTTGGCCAAACGGTCCCTCGTGACCAAGCATTGAACCAACGTTCCCTTGTGACCAAGTGTTGGTCCAATAGACAATCGTGACCAAGTGATGGCCCAATGGAACCTCGTGACCAACTGTTGGCCCAACGGTCCCTCGTGACCAAGGGTTGGCCCAACGGTCCCTCGTGACCAAGTGTTCGCCAAACGATCCCTCATGATCAAGTGTTCGCCAAACGGTCCCTCATGACCAAGGGCTGCCCCAACGGTCCCTCATGACGAAGTGTTCGCCAAACGGTCCCGCGTGACCAAGGGTTACCACAACAGACCCTTGTGACCAAGTGTTTGCCCAACGGTCCCTCGTGACCAAATTTATAAAGGTGCAGAATGGTATGGCTAAAATTGGCCCAATCAGCATATATGGGAAGAGGTAGCATTCTCCCTGGGAGCACCGCACGATGCTCTCGTGAGAGTGCTCTCCATGGGAGCAACTCGCTTAGCTATGATGGCACGAGCACTCTCACGAGTCCAAGTGCTGGCCAAACAGACGCCCTCCCTGAGAGCGTGCTCCCTGAGAGCGTTCTCCTTGAGAGTGCCTTCCCGGTATGCATGTGAGAGTGTTCTCCTTGAGAGCACCCTCCCGGAGAGCACTCTCCCTGAGAGCGGCCTCCCTCAGAGCATTCTCCTTGATAGTGCCTTGTGCTACGCATGTGAGAGCGTTCTCTCGGAGCATTCCCTTCCTAGGAGTGCCCTCCCTGAGAACAAGGGTTGGCCCAATGGAGCTTCGTGACCAAATTTATAAGGGTGCAAGATGGTATGGCTGAAACTGGCCCAATCAGCATATATGGGGAGAGGTAGCGTTCTTCCTGGGAGCATCGCATGATGCTCTCACGAGAGCGCTCTCACGAGAGCGCCTCGCATAGCTGCGCTGGCAAGAGCGCTCTCACAAGAGCGTCTCATGCAGTGCTTGCGAGAGCACTCTCCGTGGGAGTGCCTCTTACTGCACAACGTGATGGCGTTCTCTCTTAGAGTGTACTCCCCGAGAGAGCCTTGTGTTGCGCATTTGAGAGCATTCTCAATGAGAGAGGCCTCGTTGAGAGCATTCTGTTGGAGAGCGCTCTTCCTGGGAGTGGCCTCCCTGAAAGCATTCTTCTTGAGAATGCCCTCCTTGAGAGTGTTCTCTGTGAGAGTGCCCTCCCTAAGCATGCTCAACGTGAGCGCACTCTCTGTGGGAGCACCCTCCATGAGAGCTGCCTCCTATAGAGCGTTCTCACTAACAATGTTCTCCCCAAGAGCACCTTATGCTATGCACGTGAGAGTGTTACCCTTAGGAGCACCCTCCCTGAGAGCGCCTTGCGCTACGCACGTGAGAGCTTTCTCCTTGAAAGCATCCTCATTGAGAGCGTTCTCTTGGAGAGTGCCCTCCTTGAGAACGGTCTCCTTGAGAACGGTCTCCTTGAGAGCACCCTTGCTGAGAGCGTTCTCTCTGAGTGCACCCTCTCTGAGAGCACCTTGGCGTTACGCACGTGAGGATGCCCTCCGTTAGAGTGGTGTTCCTGAGAGCGTTCTTGCTGAGTGCACCCTCTCTGAGAGCGCCTTGCGTTACGCACGTGAGGACGCCCTCCTCGAGAGCGTGCTCCCTAAGAGCGTTCTCCTTGAGAGCACCCTCCTCGAAAGCGCCTTTCGGTATGCACGTGAGAGTGTTCTCGTTGAGAGAACCCTTCGTGGGAGAGTTCTCCCTGAGCACACCTTGCGCTACGCACGTGAGAGCATTCTCCTGGAGAGCGTCCTCGTTGAGAGCGTTCTCCTGGAGAGCGCCCTCCCTGAGCATGCTGAACATGAGCACGCTCTCTGTGGGAGCGTACTCCATTAAGAGCATTCTCACAGACAGCGTTCTCCCCGAGAGCACCTTACACTACGCACGTGGGAGCGTTCTCCTTTGGAGCGCCCTCCCTGAGAGCACCTTGTGCTACGCACGTGAGAGTGTTCTCCTCGAAAGCGCCCTCATTAAGAGCATTCTCTTGGAGAGTGATCTCCTTGAGAACGGTCTCCCTGAGGATGCCCTCCTTGAGAGCATCCTCCTTAAGATCGTGCTCCATGAGAACATTCTCCTTGAGAGCGCCCTCCCCGAGAGCACCTTCCGCTACGCACGTGAGAGTGTTCTCATTGAGAGCACCATCTCGGAGGGCGCACTCTCAGAGAGCGCTCTCCCTGAGAGCGGCCTCCCTCATAGCATTTTCCTTGATAGTGCCTTGCGCTATGCATCTGGGAGTGTTCTCCTTGAGAGCGCCTTCGTTGAGAGCATTCTCTCAGAGCGTGCCCTTCCTAAGAGTGCCCTCCGAGAGAAGTATCTCCTTGAGGATGCCCTCCTTAAGAGCGTGCTCTGTGAGAGCATTCTCCATGAGAGTGCCCTTCGTTAGAGCGGCTTTTTGGAAAGCATTCTCCTTGAGAGCGCCCTTCATGAGAGCACCTTGCGCAACGCACGTGAGAGTGTTCTCGTTGAGAGCGCCCTCCTGGAGAGTGGCCTCCCTCCAAGCGTTCTCCCTGAGAATGCCTTGCGCTACGCACATGAGAGTGTTCTCCCCGAGAGCATTGTCTTGGAGAGCATCCTCCATTAGAGCGCCCTCCCTGAGAGCTCCCTCCGTGGGAGCGTTCTCCCTGAGTGCACCTTGCGCTATGCACGTGAGAGTGGTCTCTTGGAGAGCGCCCTCGTTGAGAGCGTTCTCTCAGAGCGCACCCTCCATGAGAGTGCCCTCCCTGAGAACGGGCTCACTGAGGACGCCCTCTCCAATAGCGTCCTCCTTAAGACAACCCTTTGCGAGAGCGGCCTCTGTTAGAGCAGCCTCCCTGAGAGCGTTCTCCTTGAGATCACCCTCCCTAAGAGCGCCTCGTGCTATGCTCATGAGAGTGTTCTCCTTGAGAGCGCCCTCATTGAAAGCGTTCTCTCAAAGAGCACCCTCTGTTAGAGGGGTGTTCCTGAGAGCGTTCTCGTTGAGTGCACCCTCTTTGAGAGTGCCTTGCGTTACGCACGTGAGAATGTTGTCCTCGAGAGCACGCTCGTTGAGAGCATTCTCATGGAGAGCAGCCTTTGTTAGAGCGTTCTCGCTGAGAGCGCCCTCCCCGAGAGCGTTCTCACTGAGAGCATTTTCCTTGAGGGCGCCCTTACTTGGTGCTCTCTCTCTGAGAACGCTCTTTTTGAGAACGTGACCAAATTTATAAGGGTGCGGGACGGTATGGCTGAAACTGGCCCAATCAGCATATATAGGGAGAGGTAGCGTTCTTCCTGGGAGCATCGCAAGATGCTCTCGCGAGAGCGCTCTCACGAGAGCGCCTCGCATAGCTGCGCTGGCAAGAGCGCGCTCTCATGAGAGCGCCTCATGCAGCGCTTGCAAGAGCACTCTCTGTGGGAGTGCTTCTTGCTGCGCACGTGATGGTGTTCTCTCAAGGAGTGTCCTTCATCAGAGAGCCTTGCATTGCGCATTTGAGAGCGTTCTCAACGAGAGAGCCCTGGTTGAGAGCATTTTGTTGTAGAGCGCTCTTCCTGGGAGTGGCCTCCTTGAGAGCGTTCTTCGTGAGAGCGCCCTCCTTGAGCATGCTCAACGTGAGCATGCTCTCTGTGGGAGCGCCCTCCATGAGAACGCTCTCCTAGAGAGCGCCCTCCATGAGAACGCTCTCCTAGAGAGCGCCCTCAAGAGTGCGCTCCCGGGGAGAACACTATCTCTCCCTATATATGTTGATTGGGCCAGTTGTAGCCATACCGTCCTGGACCCTTATAAATTTGGTCACGAAGGTCCATTTGGCCAACGCTTGGTCGAGAGCGTCTCCCAAAGAACGTTCTCCGTGAGAGCGGCCTTTCGGAGAGCGTTCTCCTTGAGAGTGCCTTGGGCTACGCACGTGAGATTGTTCTCCTGGAGAGCGCCTTCGTTGAGAGCTTCTTTTCGAAGGGTGCCCTCCCCGAGAGCGACCTCCTTGAGAGCACCTTGCATTACCTGAGAGTGTTCTCCTCGAGAGCGTACTTGTTGAGAACGTTCTCTTGGAGAGCGCCCTTCTTGAGATCGGTCTCACTAGGGGAACCCTCCCCGAGAGTGTTCTTGTTGAGAGTGCCCTCTGTTAGAGTGGCCTTCTGAAGAGCTTTCTCCTTGAGAGGGCCCTCGCTGGGAGCGTTCTCCCTGTAACACCCTGGTTGAGAGCATTCTGTCAAAGAGTGCCCTCCCTGGGAGCGTTCTTTATGAGAGCGGCCTCAATCAGAGCGGCCTCCGTGAGAGCGTTCTCCTTAAGAACACCTTGTGCCTTGGTGTGAATGTTCTCCTCAAGAGCGCCCTCCCCAAGAGCATTCTGTTGGAGAGCATCCTCCATTAGAGCGACCTCCATGAGAGCGTTCTCCATGAGAGCACCTTGCGTTACGCACGTGAGAGTTTTCACCTTGAGAGCGTTCTTTCGTAGAGCACCCCTCCTAAGAGCGCCCTCCCTGAGAACACCCTCCTTGAAAGCGATCTCCCTGAGGATGTCCTCATCGGTAGCGTTCTCCCTGTTGCACCCTCGTTCAGAGCGGTCTCCCTGGAGAACGCCCTCCTTGAGAGTGGTCTCCCTGAGAGCGCGCTCATGGGGAGCGGTCTCCTTGAGAGCGGTCTCTGTAAGAGTGCCCTCCTTGAGAATGCCCTTCTTGAGAGCAATCTTGCTGAGGATGCCTTCATCGTGAACTTTCTCCCTCGAGCGCCCTCATCGGGAGCAGTCTCCTTGGGAGCGGTCTTCCTAAGTATTTCCTCCCTGAGAACGCCCTCCTTGAGAGCAATCTCACTAAGGACGCCCTCATCAGGAGCATTCTCCTTGGAGTGCCCTCATCGGGAGCAGTCTCCTTGGGAGCGGCCTTCCTACGAGTGCCCTCCCTAAGAACGCCCTCCTTGAGAGCAATCTCACTGAGGACGCCTTCATCGGGAGCGTTCTCCTTGGAGCGCCCTTATTGAGAGCAGTCTCCCTGGAGAATGCCCTCCTTGAGAGCGGTCTCTCTGACAGCGCCCTCATCAAAAGTGTTCTCCTTGGAGCTTCCTCGTTGAGAGCGTTTTGTCGAAGAGTGCCCTCCTTGAGAGCATTCTCCCTAAGAGCATCCTCCGTGAGAGCGGCCTCCGTGAGAGCACCTTGTGTTACGCATGCGATAGTTTTCACCTTGAGAGCGTTCTTTCATAAGGCGCCCTTCCTAAGAGCACCCTTCCTAAGAGCACCCTCCCTGAGAACGCCCTCCTTGAGAGCGGTCTCCCTGAGGACGTCCTCATCGGTAGCGTTCTCCCTGTTGGGCCCTCGTTGAGAGCGGTCTCCCTGGAGAATGCCCTCCTTGAGAGCGGTCTCCCTGAGAGCGCGATCATGGGGACCGGTCACCTTGAGAGCAGTCTTCGTAAGACCGCCCTCCTTGAGAACGCCCTTCTTGAGAGGGATCTTGCTGAGGATGCCTTCATCATGAACGTTCTCCCTCGAGCGCCATCATCGGGAGCAGTCTCCTTGGGAGCAGTCTTCCTAAGTGTGCCCTCCCTGAGAATGCCCTCCTTGAGAGCAATCTCACTGAGGACGCCTTCGTTGGGAGCGTTCTCCCTGGAGCGCCCTCATCGGGAGCAGTCTCCTTGGGAGCGGTGTTCCTAAGTGTGCCCTCGCTGAGAACGCCCTCCTTGAGAGCAATCTCACTAAGGATGCCCTCATCGGGAGCGTTCTCCCTGGAGCGCCCTCATTGAGAGCGGTCTCCCTGGAGAATGCCCTCCTTGAGAGCGGTCTCCCTGAGAGCGCGCTCATGGGGAGCGGTCTCCTTGAGAGCGGTATTTGTAAGAGTGCCCTCCTTGAGAACGCCCTTCTTGAGAGCGATCTTGCTGAGGACGCCTTCATCGTGAACGTTCTCCCTCGAGCGCCCTCATCGGGAGCAGTCTCCTTGGGAGCGGTGTTCCTAAGTGTGCCCTCGCTGAGAACGCCCTCCTTGAGAGCAATCTCACTAAGGATGCCCTCATCGGGAGCGTTCTCCCTGGAGCGCCCTCATCGGGAGCAGTCTCCTTGGGAGCAGTCTATCTAAGAGTGCCCTCCCTGAGAATGCCCTCCTTGAGAGCAATCTCACTAAGGACGCCTTCATCGGGAGCGTTCTCCCTGGAGCGCCCTTGTTGAGAGTGGTCTCCCTGGAGAATGCCCTCCTTGAGAGCGGTCTCTCTGACAGCGCCCTAATCAAAAGCGTTCTCCTTGGAGCGTCCTTGTTGAGAGCATTTTGTCAAAGAGTGCCCTCCTTGAGAGCGTTCTCCCTGAGAGCATCCTTCGTTAGAGCGGCCTCCGTGAGAGCGTTCTCCATGAGAGCACCTTGCGTTACGCATGTGAGAGTTTTCACCTTGAGAGCGTTCTTTCCTAGGGTGCCCTTCCTAAGAGCGCCCTCTGTGAGAATGCCCTCCTTGAGAGCGGTCTCCCTGAGGACGTCCTCATGGGGAGCGGTCTCCTTGAGAGCGGTCTTCGTAAGAGTACCCTCCCTGAGAACGCCCTCCTTGAGAGCAATCTCACTGAGGA
>MNCI01001268.1:984-51584 GCA_015680685.1 Gnetum montanum
ATAGAAGACATAAAACCATAAAAGACCAAAAAAATCATATACCTCGGACTTACTTAACCATACACCATGACAACAACAAGTAAGTCTAGGAAGACAATGAATGATTAACCCCAAGTGTTCCATGGGGTGTTTAGGCATTTAGTTTGCGGAGTTCGACTGGATCGCATGTGCTACACTCATTTCATATGGTTGAGTGTAGGGGTACCTTGCCACTCATCAATAAGGTTACGTCAACAAGCCCACATTGACTATGTCTATGAAATCTTGCCAATGTTACTAAATAAAACCTTAGGTCATATGCAAAACACAATTTTTTTTGTAAAGATAAAAATTCTTATAATTTTATTTCATGAATTTTATTCATCTCAATAAGTGAACATAATGTAGTATGTATTAATGATTAAACAAAGCTTTATTTCATGAACATATGAATATGATATAATGCACTTCAAATGAAAGTAAGATTGAAATCATTTTCACATATTAATTCATTTTAATATTAGCTTATTTTACTCATTTTAAAGGTAATGATGATAGTTAAAATTATATTAAAAGAGTAAAGGATTTCAAAGCATTACATCTATGTAAAGGATCCCAGGCAGGTTAAAAATTGGTCATTAAACCAAAGTTTACAAATACTTTTCAGTTGATGAGCATTGGGTACCCCCTATGTCCAACCATACAAATCACAAGCATTCATGTCCAATTTAGTTGAATTTTGTGGATGGAACTAGTGTGGTATTTAGATTGTTAAGCATTGATCATAGGTTGTTGTCTTCCCACTTAGACTAGTGGTAGCTTTGTCATGTATGGTTTAGTCCAAAGTGAGGCATATGATTATTGATGTTTTGTGGCCCTTAAATAATTGAATAATCATGTAGGAATTAATTATTTAAACTAATTAATAATAAGAAGATAAATCCTAAACTACCCTAAGGATGATAAGCGTATGTTCCCAACTTGATGTACACATCTTGAACTTACATATCCATTACTGGGATTACCAAGCAATAATGCTACTAGGATTACCAAGTGAATACATGTTTATGCTCGAAACTGGTTGCACTCATTTCATCGATTAATTAACATGCATGGAAATGTAAATGTTAACTAAGTACATAGAAAATAAATTGCATTGAAAGTAAATCTATTCCAAGTCAAAGTATTGCAATGAATAAGAATTAATCTCAATCTTATTGTCATTCATGGAATGTGTCTAAGTACAATTCCACTCGAATAAGACATCATACAACTGACTCAAATCCACACTATGGGCACTCATTGACTATTTTCTAGGATTATAGAATAAAACTACAAGAGTCTAGCTACACTACTGACCAAATGGTGATGAAATACATGATGGGTGCTTGCATATTTATAGGCAAATATAGGCATTGTGTTGATGGGGATACATCAATACATGTAATTGCATCAATGGTGATGCATCAATGGGAATGCATTAACTGCATTGATGGTGATGCGTCGAGGGGATGCATTGACACATCTAAGATGCATTACCCATTAATGCATCAATGCATTTTCATCCACACATATGTGATGATGCACTTAAGATGTGTCAATAAGGATGCATGAATAGAGTTTCCCAACATATCATGTCTCATCATATTCACATGACTGACTAAAAAATCATCCTTGAGTTATATCTAAGTGGATGAAGTTTCATTTCAAAAATTGTGTGGGATGACCAAGACTAGATTGGCTACCATTACAAAATTGGAGTATCATGTTAGAAAATTTTATTCGAGTGGATGTATTACAAAATGATAAAAAGACTAGATAGACATCAATGTTTGCAAAATTATAGAGGTCTTCAAAAATCCACTGAAGATGAATCTTCTTGTTGTCACTAGCAATGGTAGACTTTCCAATCCTTCTTGTTATGTTGATGCTTCTCTTTTTATGTAGAACATTCTTGAAGGATGGACTTAAATTTCTTCTCATTGTCCAATGAATCCAACAAACATGTGATGTTTGAGCTTTAATCCTTGTATGTGCTACTATTTGTCCATGGGCATAGCCCTGTTGTTCTCCTCTTGGCCTCGTTTCCATTGCTTTTACAAGACCTTCAATCTTAGGGATTTTATTTGTCATCATCTGAAATCACCAAAGGATCAACATTAGTTTTGATAAATTTTAATTAATGATTAACCCTTCTTATATCCTTTAGTTAACTCAAAGTTCAAAAACATTTTAGCATGTAAGCTCAAGATGATTTCATAATAATGTTTCCCAAGGCTCCAAGGTAACTAAAATCATCAAGTTGTTCAAGTTATTTTGATTATTTTTATTACTATTGACCATAATGCTAAAAAATGAGGTATTAGAAAAATTTCAAAAAGTACATCCTTAACACCCCCCACAATAAATGAGCTTAACTTCGAAAGTACACAAGTTTTCGAACAATTAAAACTAAAGGTTTGGCTTGCAAGATGACCAAGGAATATTGAATTGGAAGAATATTTTAATAGAAAAGTAGTAAAAATTAATTAAAATTGATGAGAAGTAGTCCCAAAATCATGCATAAATTCAAAGAAGACATCAATGATGTTCTTGAAAATGTGAGGTTTGGCTCAAAGCCATGGTAAAAAAAAGTTATGCGAGTGGATCCTCCTCAAAGAAGGCTCCTACAATAATGCCTTTGCATAACCACTTCTATAGATGTTCATGGGCACCTTAAAAGTTAAATGTAGATCATGCCTTTGTTTCAAACAACACACAACTACCTTGGTTAGGATTTTTCACTCTACTATACAAAACTACTAAGCTCATAATTGCCTGTAGTAGTGAGGTGAATAATAGGATAAGAAGGGATTGTTGAGATTGGGATGTAAGGTACTTAATCATGTTCACAATAGGTTCTTGTGTTAGTTGTGATTAAAATGACCATATACCTATCCATCTAAGTTTTAGACTAGGTCCATACCATTAATAGTGGCCTCACCTTTTTGTGTTCCTTCTTGTCTACCATCATGAGTCCATAACAACCATAGAGAACGAACATCACTCCAAAAAGAGAAGAAAAGAGAAGAAGGAATGAAGAAAGGGCTTTAGTTAGAGGGGTGCCTTCAAGCATGGGTAACATGTCTTTCGAGCCCCATAACAAGTTCTTGTAGCCCATTATTATGTCTAAAGGGTGTGCTTTGAATTTCCATTATTTTTTTCCTTTCCCTCTCCCTTCTTTTTCTCTCTCTCTTTTTTCTGTTCTTTTCTTTTCTTTTTTTTCTTCTTGTGTGTGTGTGTGTGTGTGTGTGTGTTTTTTTTTTAATGGAAACCACACCATGCAAAGACATGCTTCTTATTTATTGGTTGATGATAGCAGTGATGATACGTTCCATGAGAAGTCATAGAGCATAAGAAGGAAGTTAAGAAGAGAACCCAACAAATCCCCTTGAGGTCACACCCTTTTCCATTCCTACTTGGTCTTTCCCCCTTTCTTCTAGGCACAATGATCATTAGTTAATTATAGGTTCATGTAAAAATAACTATATTTTTTTCATGATAAAGACCTTTTATTTAGAAAAATTGGAGGGATGGATGATGTGGTCTCACTACACTACACAATTATTTACCCAATCATCTTAATAGCATAGGACAAAGACCCAATACATAGCGTCGACTTCTACATCATGATTGGTAATGTTATTAACAAAAACATAGTAGACATTCATAAAACATAAAGGAAATGACTCAGGAAAAGAGAAAATTATAAAGAAAAGAAAAATAACAAGAAATAATAAAAACATATTAAGAATTGGAAAATTTTTAAAGAAATAAGAAAATGATAAAAAATTGTAAAAAAAAAAGTGAAAATGCACTTATTAGTTCTTGATTCAAGATGGGGCATCTTCCCCATGACTAAGCTCATGGGTGAGCATTTGGAAAATGGACTGCACATTTTCTTGGTAATACACGATAATGCTTGATAGCACATTTAACATTGATGATAATCATAGTTCGATCATTTGGGGACATATCTTTAGCTGGTCTAGAAGGTGTTTTCTTTTTAAGTGGTCCAAACATGTTTCCTTGTTTATTTTCTATTTTAGTTCTTATGTCTCCTTGTTTAACATCTTCTTTTAGTGTATAGTTAGAGTGTAAGATGTTCTTCTCTAAGTTCATTATTTGGTTCATTTTCTTAGGACAAGAACTAATAAGTAGGTTATATGTTTTCATGCATATTTTGAACAGTTTTGTATTCTCATTTTTGATCCATTGGGTGTCTTAGGGTTTAGTGGCTATTGTGTAGACTTGGTTTTGCACACACACTTGTTTATTAAATTTTTTGTGGGTTGGTATAGGGATCATGTTAATACTTTAAACTTTTGCCCCATAACTACAACCTTTATCATTATTAGTAATGCATGGAATTTTTTGTCTCTCCATAGTGATAGGTTCATCTTTTATGTTTTGTGTTGGAGTGGTAATGGTTATTGGCTCTTGCCTAGGATTAGGAGACATTACTTTTGTGAGGAAGGAGGTTGCACCAGATTGTACTTGTGATAGTTTTGATGAGCTAGTAGATCTACTAGTTTTATTCACATGCATGGAAACTATCCTAAAGAAAGGATGTTTCCTAGACTTTTGTTAAGATCTACTAACATTATCATTCACTTGTATGTTCACAGTACAAGTGGCATTCTTTTGTTGATTCTGTGATGCTAATCTATCCTACATTATTGGTGGTGACATATGTTTGAGGGAAGTATGAGAGTATTAAGGATGTGATGGATGATAAGAGGTGTGAGATGATGATCCTATAGGAGATGTTGCATGTTGTTGGTATCCAAAAGAGTAGTATTAGTGATTTGAGGTAGAAAAAGTAGAACCATTTGGAGAAATAGGTTGTTAAACATAGTATCCAGAAGGGTCAAGCTGGCAATAAAGGTATTGTTGGTTTTTTGATGGCATCACCCATGACTATGGGTTTTGCCACTATGGTTAATAGTAGTTTCAAGGTTGATAAGAAGTTCCATTAGGGTGGTTTTGTTGGTTTTAGGACTATCTATAATTACCTTGTAGATAAGGTAATCTTCTAGGCATTTGCTTCTCTACAAACTTGGGATTTAAAGCAGAAGTCCCAAACTCTTGTAGATGTAACATAACTGGGAAATATCCCTTTGGATGCTCATATTGGTAGATGTCACATCCATCATCTTGTTCTGTATATGATTCTATAACCTCTTCTACTATAGCTATCTTCCCTTTTTGTCGATAAGTCTCCTTGTTTCCTTATTCTTGTTCCTCTTCTTATTTTAATCACCTAATACTTTTTGCTTTACCTTCTCCTTTGTGATTTTCAAGTTAATTGTAACTTTTTCATTCATCAGCTCCTACATCTTATCTATCCTTGCTTTAATCTCAGTGATAGACTTTATTATTTGCAAGGTTTTGTGTGAAATCAACTCATCAAGAGTTGCCTCTTTTTCTTGATCATAAATATGGACCTCTTTACATGAAGAGTTGTATTTGAGTTATATTCCTCTACACTCTCCCTTTTACACAACTTTCCTTCTTCTTTTGCCACCTGTTCAACTAGCCTTTGTATTCGATGGGTTCTTAGTTTTGATAATTGTCCTTGGGCATAAATCCCAAGGGTCTCCCTCGTTTTGTTACAAAGCCCATCTATGATGTGGAGAAGATGCTTTTGTAAAGAAAAACCATAGCTTGGACATCTATGTAGCTTGGATTCATGATTTTCTTGCTTCCACCCTTGGATTTGTTTTCTTAGATTGGACACTCTTTCATAGGTTTGGTATTCTTTGTTGAAGAGCTCAAGCATTATGAACCACCAGTGGATTGAATCTAGTTTGAACAATCTATACCAACTTTCAGCTTCTTTTATTAGTGTCCTCAGAAAGAGCTTAAGATTTTGCCACTTACTTTCAATATTTTGCAAGGTGAAGGCATCATTGAAGGCTTGTAAATGATGTTATGGATTAGAATTATAGCTTCCATTAAATTTAGAAATGTTATTCATATCAAGCACTTGATGCAACTTTCCATTTGATGCCTATGGGGTATTCTAACTATCTCCATGATCTATATCATGCTTCTAGTAGCCAACATGGGTTCATTATAATCAAACATATACTAATGATAATCTTCATGTCTATTTATCTAATTATGATGATCTCATCTATGCTCACTTTGATATATTTCATCTTACCTTTGCTTTTTGTTTCTATATTCATCTTGACCCCTTAGTTTATCTTGATCTCTATACCTATGTTCATCTTCATCACAACTAGATGTTGAAGAGGAAGAAAAATATGGTGAACTAGGAGAATCACCATGGCTCTTATATCTCCCCCTATGGTCCCTTAGTTTATCTCTTCTAGGTTTGGAGGAGGTCTTAGGCCTTAGGGCCTGCCTTGTTCTATGACTTACTCCATACCCTCTAGGATTGTCCACAATAATCAAATGTATTCCTTGAATATAATAAGGGTCAAGATGAGCATATGAGATCATTACTTTTAGTAGTTCACTCTAATTCTCTTCAATATAGAACCTACCATTTCTCCTACTAGTCTTCTCATCATGTGATGCATTATTGATCCTATGTGAAGAAGACATGTTTTTATTTGATAACATGTGTGACTTAATATTAATATTTTCTAAAAGATAAATCGTTAATACCTTTATAATGATTTTTTATAATATAACTAATCTAGATCACTAGCACCATCGCCAGAAATAGTGCCAATGATGAATGTTGGGTACCCCCTACATCCAACCATATGAATCACAAGCATTTACGTGCAATTTAGTCGAATTGTAGGTCACTATCTTCCCACTTGGACTAGTCTTAGCTTGGTCACATATGGTATAGTCTAAAGTAAGGTATATGATTATTGATGTTGTGTGATCCTTAACTAAGTGAATAATCATGTAGAAATTAATTATTTAAACTAATTAATAACAAGAAGATAAGTCCTAAACTATCTTTAGGGCAATGAGTGTTTATTCCCAACTTGTCATAGACATCTTGAACTTACATATCCACTGCTGGGATTACCAAGTGTTATGCTACTAGGCAAACCAAGCAATAATGCTACTGGGATTACCAAGTGAATACATGTTTATGCTCAAAACTAGTAATGCCCATTCTACCAATTAATTAATGTGCATAGAAATGTAAATGTTAACTAAGTACATAGAAAATAAATTGCATTGAAAGTAAATCTATTCTAAGTCAAAGTGCTATAATGAATAAGAATCAATCTTGATCTTATTGTCGTTCATGGAATGGGTCCAAGTATAATGCCACTCAAATAAGATGCTATACAACTAACTCAAATCCACACTACGAGCATTCAATGACTATTCTCTAGGATTACAGAATAAAGCTATAAGAGTCTAGCTACACTACTAACCAAATGGTGCCAAATATGAAGCAGGTGCTTGCATATTTATAGGAAAATATAGGAATTATGTCAACGAGGACATGTTAATGCATTTAGCTATGTCAACAGTGATGCGTCATTGCATCTAAGATGTGTTGCCTATTAATGCATCAACACATTTTCATCCACACATATGTGACAACCCATTTAAGATGCATCGATGGGGATGCATCGACAAGGCTTCATCGATGAGGATGCATTGACGAAGTTGCCCAACATGTAATGTCTCATTAGTAGTTAATTAGTAAAAGAAATAGAGAACACATAGGGTGTAAGGAGGAACCAAAACTTTAACAATATCTAAGTTTACCTTAATCACTTTCATTCATATAGATGAAAGTAGATAGTTGGGATGTAGAGGTTACAAGGTAGATGTCAAATTCAAATGTTTTGTTCATGAGGAGAGGACATGTTATTTGAGGTTGCAAAGTTATGAGATGTTGTTACAATGATGAAAAAAATGAAGAAACATGAGTATGCCACTAGATGTTGGTACCATTGCATTCCAAGATGCTAAAAAAAATGTCAACCAAGTTGATAAGAATAAGTCAAGGGATCTAGGGGAAAAATCACCATGGCTATTTGAGCTTTAGGAAGTTAATATTGACATGTACATTTTTGTTGAAGTTTACTCCTAAAAGTAATCATGAAAAAAAATGAAGTGGAAGAATAACATTATATTTCATGCATCATTAAGCACCAGGAATGATGATAACATCTTCATCATCCAAAGTAGAATATACTATACCAAAGGTAGAAGAGCAAAAAAAAAAAAATCAGTCTCATAAGCACAAGAGAGAGTCTTTGAGGGCTTTGTGATAATAAATCAAGTGGGAGGGGGCAATTCAAGAATTGAAACTCATGTAGTGAAGCAGTTCTACCTTTGGTAGCATTAATTAATATACCTAACAAGCACTTATGGGCTATCAGAAACACCTCAAAATAAGCAACATTACTCATTTTATTCCTTATAGAGAATTTTATTTTATATTTTCAATATACATTTTAATATTATTTTCATGGTATTAGTATGACTTAGTCTCAAATAGAATGCTTGGCCTTACCCACTAACATTAATGATTCACTAGAAAATGAATACTTAGTATAAGTTTATAATTGCTACTTTTCATTTGTAGTTAAAACTAGCTATTCTTAGGAATAAATAAATTGTTTTATGCATTATAGTAAGAGTAATTTTGTTAATCAATTATGCTAATAAGTTTATGAAATAATTCCATAGTATAGCATTACCATACAATTTCTATTTTTACAAACTCTATGCATAATGAAGAAGATATTGACTGATCTCTTTACACCTAGAGGCTAGTATTATATAAGAGCTTCCATAGAATATAATCAAATTCTATATTTTTTTCATAGATGTATATGGTAGAGCCTTATTAATTCTTAGTAATCATCACCTTTGGATATAAGAGAAAACATTAATTTCAATTTACACGCATGCTTGTAACAACTTGAAATTTTGCATAGGTTTAATTAGTTAATTTAACGATGTTAGATGCATTTCAACAAGTTATTTTAATTTTATGAATTAAATAATAGGATTAAATTATTATTTATTTAAGTGGATACAACTTGATATTTAAAATATTTATTTAAAATTTTGTATTATTTGCCTCTTATTGCTATCAAACCTCAGTTATAGATTTCTCATATATTTAATGGTTAAATGTTAAAATCCTATTGCTCTTGGAACTTTTTCTTTTGTTAGCTATTATACCTTTATAAATATTTGCTATACATATTTTATTCTATATGATGCACACATGATTATATAACACTTGTCCATAGAGCATTTAGGATCCTACTGCTACCCAAGTGATGAGCGGTGGCATACCCCTACGCTTAACCATATGAATACAAGTGTGTATGCATGATCTAGTCAAACTCTGTGGATAGACTAGTTGTGGCACCTAGATAGTTATATGTTGATCACATTTCACTGTCTTTCCACCTGGACTAGTATTTGCTTTGGCATGTATGACTTAGTCTAGAGTGACGTGTATGATGTGATTTCCAATACTAGGCTACTCCTCAAGACAATGAGAAATAACTTTATTAAGCTAATAAGCAACAGGAAATAAAATCTAAGTTAGCCTAAGTATGATGAGCATCCATCCTTAATCATCCATATGCATCTTGGACTTTGTGTACTACTTTTGGGATTATTAAGCACACATCACTCGAAGCACTACTAGATACACTACTGGGTTACTGCGTAGTTACACTTAAATGTTCATGATTAAGACATATTCATTCCACGTTAATAATATGAATAGTAAATGACATAAAATAAATATTAACTAAGAAAACAACAATATATAATTAACAATTAAAATAAGTAAAAGCTAAGTCAATGTTGCAATGATGGAGTAATCTCGATATTTATTGCTAATTGTGTGTGTCCAAGTACGTCACACTCGAAGGAAGGTTCCATACAATTACAAGCATCACACTATAGGAATGCACTTGGGAAAAGAACTGAAAACTAACTAAAAATTGACAAAGAGACTCAACCCTAAAGACTTACCAAAGACTCCCATCCTGTGTGCTTGAGTTCTATATTTATAGGCTAACACAGGAATCATGATATCGTGTATATGATATCATACCCAGGCTGCGATATTGTGTACCTGATATCAAGGCTTGGCAAACTATGATTCATCATATCCCCATGACTAAATAAAAACTCATCCTCGAGTCAAAAAAATGAGAAATAATTGCATTTCATTACACAATGGATAGGTATGGGATTATGGATTAACTATGGATTATTTCATGTCATAGTATGGAACTAGAAAAAATAAAATTGGGACACCAACAAAAAATATAAAATACAAAATTGTTTGGAACTCCTATGATTCTTGGTGATGGTGGCTCCTCCATGGGCTTCTTCCCCTTATCTTATGCTCTAGGCTTTGGAAATGGATACTTCTAAAGGAGCATCATCATGTTCTGAAGGAGTCATCAAGGTACCAGCTAGAACTTGAGCATCACGTGCTCCTATGAGATTCATCGATGGCATAATAGGGAAATTAAATGACTCTTTTATGTGGTCTGTGACCACTTCTACTACTCCTACTACATCTTGGTGTTGCATGGCCACAACTATGGCACGTTCACCAGTTTCCAATTGTACTTGAAATGATGCAGCATTCCCAAAAATCTATTGTGACCAATGTGACTCCCGTCCTCCTGTTTGTATTAAGACCTATTCCCTTGCATGATCAATTGAGATGGTGGGATGTATGGTATCATCAATCACCTTGAAGAGATTGGCCTCATTCCAACTTCCCCAATTGATTATTTCTATGATGGGCCTGAGATGGCTCATTGATGGTCGGTAATCTTGCGGCGGTGGTTGCTAATCTTGCTAGCTCGTGGGCTATGTGCTGGGCCCTACTTCTTGTTGTTAACTAAGCCTCATGTTTAGAAGTTAGCTAGGCTCTACTATTTGAGGTGTAGTGGGCCTAACCATCTACTCTTGTTTAGGCTCTAGTGTTTCACTAGCATCTTTCCATAGTGCTAGTGGCTTTAGTAATTCAGCATATGAAGCATTTTGAGCTTTTCTAGGGACATCATTAGTGTACCATAGAATTCTAGCATGCTAACATAGCTTCTTGATTAGAGATGGAAAGGGCAATACAAACTTTCCTATCTTTTGTTCTTTGAACTATCTCAATATTTCTATTAGATACATATGGGGCAAATTGGCATGAACCTTGTCCATCAAGATTGCGCTTTCTCTGTCTGCATAGGTAGAGATCCTATTTAGCCCCTTCGTTGGGAAGATTTGATATGTGCCAATTTTAAAATAAATTCTCTCTTCAAGGGTTAGTTCTCCATATGTTTTGTATTCTTTGTTGTACGCCCTCTTTAGCCATACTTTTCTTGCATCAACATTGGAGCAGGTGAATAGATGAGCAACTTTGGATCCTGTATTTAGAACATTTAGAACTTCTGCAATGGCCTTCATGGAGAAATCAACTGAAATTCCACCAATGTTGGTGGTGGTGCCTTCCTCTTTATTATTCCAAAATTGATAAGGTTCCCCCAAATACCATTCTCCACTTTCTAAGAGAATAGGCCATAGTGGAGATCCCTTGAGTTGATCTTTGACCGCTTAGGGGAAAATTTGGTAAAAGGTCCAAAATTAAGTTCCATGATCATTGCAGTGGATGTGGACCTTTCTCAAATGGCCTGAATGTATTCTGGGAATAACGTGAGATGTTGTCCTTGTTCAGGTGCCCTACCTTCTCCACCTTATGGTTGATCAGATTGTGCAGTAAGAACGGTTTCTTGATGGATGCTAAATGATTGTGCCTCCTATTTTTCATGTCTTGAGGAAGGTCCTTGGCCTCTACCTCTCTTTGGGAATTTGGCTGCACCTTGAAAGGATCCTCCCTATTGTCCTCATTTAGGGACCATCTATAATCACACTGGGATTAATTGTTAGTAAGGTCATTTAACAAAGTTTAATTATTTTGTACCTTAATCATTGCCTTTAATAAATTTTGAATTCTTGCTTAGTGTGATTTTAGAGTTAGAAATTTTTCAAGGAAATTTTCCTAAAAGTTTTAACGTTGGACCGATTTGCTTAGGTGATTCCAATTAATAATTTATATCATTTGGGTGAAGGAAGAAAATTAGTTTGGCATGAGTTCTTGACATTTCTTAATATTACTTACCCCTATGATATCCTTTGGGTGATAGAAAATTTTGAAAATGTTATTGATGAATTCTACTATACCCCTCCCCCACGACTAAGTTAAAAACTTCGGGTTTAATTAGGTTCGATCAGAAGGGAAATCAAAGCATTAATGAGCAAGATATTGATGGTTGAATGGTAGACTCTCAAAGCACTAAAAATCATGGGAGAAAATTGCAACAACTCCTCGTGTAGCAATTATTGAAAATGTCTTCTACATGTGTGTGGGTCCCATATATATAGGTTTTGTGGACACGATATCACGTACATGATAGCACAGACCCAATATCACATCAAACCCAATATCGAGTACTTGATATCGCGTCCCCTTCATAATATGGTACTTAGTAAAATTGATGAATTTTTGAGTTTTCACACCCAAAAATGAAGGATTTGAGGTAGATTTGAAAGGTCTAGGGTAATGTCAAGTGGACATTAAGACACCAAAAGTGTAATGAAGTGGAATTATACAATGAGGTTCTTTGAATAGGGTGAGGAAAAAGGACATGTAGTGGTGCAAAGGAACATTTGGTTGAAATAATGATAAAGGAAAGAATAGATTTGGCAATGCAATACTCAGAGGGTATAAGATGATGTGGTGGTGTGCACAAGTACAAATTACAAAATTCATGCAAGTGGGTCCTCCCAAAAGTAAGTTCCAACCTATCATGCCCTTACATAACCATGCCTTAAAATGTTTGTAGGCACTAGAAAGGTTAAATGCAATACGCACCTATGCAAAAAACCACACACATGTTAAATACCACCATGATGAGGTATGAATTCCATCCCACACAAGACAAAAGTTAGAAATACATGGACCATGAGATGAGAAGAATTGTGGAAGGGATTGCAAAGATCGGGATGTAAGGTAACTTACCCTAGGCACAATGAATCCAAAGTGTTATGCATGATTAAGGTACCATTGGCCTTTTGCTCCAAGATCAAAATCAAGTCCATACCTCTGATCAATGACATCACATTATTTCATCCTAATGATAGACAACCACAAGAACATCATGATAGCAAGGTGTATGATCACTTGGCATTTTATGCAAGGGAGGAGTGATTTGAATTGTCTGTGGCATGTTTTCCTTAATTTTTTATTTTTTGTTTCTCTTCTTTCTTTTCTTTTTTTTTTCTTTTTGGCCTCTTTTTACACTTTGTCTTCTCAAAAAGGGGACTTGGAGAAGTTTCCAACATTTAGGCATGTGTGCATGTCTTTTTAGTGGGACCCTCCAAAACATCATTGAGTTCCTTTATTGAGTGCCTTTATCACAACTGTTACTCCCATTTTTCATTAGATCTACAAGGATCTTAGTACAACCAAGCTAATGATAACACCTACAGATGTCACTAAAGAGAATCCACAAGTCCCCTTGATGTCACAGCCTTTCCATTCCCTCTTAGTTCATTACTCTTCACTCTAGGCATAATGAGTACAAAGTTACTTTAAGTTTTAATGATAACAAAAATATCATCGTACCTAGAGTAGAATTTCTTATTAATAGAATGGATGGGTGGATGTTGTGGGCTCATTGTCCAAATAATTAGTCTCTTGTGACTCAATAGGATAGAACAAGACCTCAACTAGCTGGTCACATGAATATTTTATTCACATATGAGATCACCCTCAAAAAGATAAAATGAAAAATTTAAAGATGAAAATTAGAAAATGAAAAATTAGAAAATAGAAAATTATAAAACCAAAGAAAAGAAAAAACATTTACTAATTTTGCTTAGAATGGGGGGTATCCCCCATGACTAAACCTTTGATCATGGAAAGAATTAATAAATGGAAAGTTTTGATCCATGCATGTTGGAAATATTGGGGTCTGGTCATATTTAAATCATTGGGTATCTTTTGGGGTGGTGGCAGGAATGTACCCAAATTGGGATTCACGCACTTGATTAAAGTAGGCATAGTGGGGTAGATTATAAGATGTGGTCATGTGATAAAAAGCTGACCCACTATGGCACCCATGACCATAAGATGGTATGCAAGGATCAATATGTCTTCCCATGTGGTTATATTCATTGGGTTTCATCGTTGTTGGAGTATTGATTAGTGGCCTAGATAAGGTAACAAGTGGTGTTGAGTTTGAAGAGGAAGGTGCATCACTATGTTGGGCTTGTACTGAGTTAGAGGATGTAGTGGTTTTAGAATCATGTTATCTCTTCCTATGGCCATGACTAAAGAAAGGATTCTTTTGACATTGTGGAGGACTCCCACTACTGTTGATAGTAGTAGCACAAGTAATGTTCGTTGGTTGGTGTTGTGGTGCAAAACCTTTCAATCCTACTAGTGGCGATATAGAAGTAGATGAAGGATGAGAATATTGAGAGCAAGAAAAAAGTGTAAGGGATATGAGGTGGTGATCTTGGGGGAGAGGACATGGGTTGATAGTATTTGGGAGAATGATAATGATGAGGTGAAGTAGAGGTTATTGATCTAGTTGAAGAAACATGGTGTTGAACATAATAAACACTTGGTTTTGGATGGTATGAAGGGTGTGGCTAGTTTGACAGTGGTCTCCCCCACGACTGGGGGTTTTGCCACTATGCTTGAATATGGTACTTTTGTATGAAATCTAGATGTAGCATTCTTCCCCAATGCTTATACAGATGTGAAAAAATTGGGCATTGGACTTTGGGGGTGATTGTATAGGAAAATAATGCATTGATACTTATGATTGGCAGTTGGGCCCCTATCCTGATTTTCTTCAGCCCTTCTTTCTAATTGTCGAATGGTGTTTTATCCTATTTCTCAATTTGGCATCATCTATTGGGATGATGTTTTCTTTATTCATGTTGGCATTCTTGAGTTTGTCCATGGGTTCAATTTTTATTTCTACATCGACCTCTTGAGAAATAGTCATTTTTGTCATGACCTGACGTTGAAGATGCAAAGGAAGAGAAAGAACTGAAAGACTTGTCGTGGCTTTTGTAAGTCTCCCAATCATCCCCCTAATGTACTCTTTCTAACCATTGAGAAGGTCCCCAGGCCTTATGAGCCTCCTGGTTTTATGGGATGTCCCATATTTATTAGGGGTGTTTGAGTTGAATGACAAGAGTCCTTGAGTATTGTCGCAGTGTTCATGAACATATGAAACACCTACATAAGATTGCATACTCCAAACTTCTTAATCATCATAAATTTCATTAATTCTCCAATGAATTACCTTGCTAGTTATTGCATTATTGTTGTCTTGTGACAGAGACATTATCATGAATTATGTGTGACTCAATTGAATTTAATTTCTTTTTTCTGAAAGATGTATTGATAATACCTTGTTACAACGATCTTATATGATATAATTGATCTAGATAACTAGCACTGTCCCCGGAAACAGCACCCATGATGAGCAATGAGGTATCCCTACACTCAACCATATGAATATAAGCATGTACCCATGATCTGGTCGAACTCTACAGATGGACTAGTTGTGGCACCCAGATAGTTATATGTTGATTGTAGTTTACTATCTTCTCACCTAGACTAGTGTTTTCTTTGTGACGTATGATTTAGTCCAGAGTGAGGTGTATGATGTGATTTCCAATACTAGCCTACTCCTAAATATAATGAGAAATAACTTGATTAAGCTAATAAGAAATAAGAAATAAAATCTAAGCTAGCCTATGTGCGATGAGCATCTATCCTTAATCATCTGTATGCATCTTGGACTTCGTGTACTACTTCTAGGATTACCAAGCATAGCTAGTGGGTTACCACATAGTTACACTTAAATGTTCGTGATTAAGATGTACTCATTTTGCATTAATAACAAGAATAGTAAATGAAAATAAAAGAAATATTAACTAAGAAAACAATAATAGATAATTAAGAATTAAAAAAAGTAAAAGCTAAGTGAATGATGTAATGATGAAGTAATTGTGATCTTTATTACTAGTTGTGTGCATGTCCAAGTACGTCACACTCAAAAAAAGGTTCCATACAATTACAAGCATCACACTACAGGCATGCACTTGGGAAAAGAACTGAAAACTAACTAAAAATGACAAAGAGACTCAACCCTAAAGACTTACCAAAGACTCCCATCCCATGCACCTGAGTGCTATATTTATAGGCTAACATAGGAATCATGATATCGTATATACGATATTGTACCCAAGCTACAATATTGCATACTCGATATCATGTAGCCAATTAGGGCCTGGCAGACTATGATTCATCACCAAGCCATTCCCCCTATAAATTTTATTACCAAACTAGAATTTTGAGCTTATTTTTTTAAATTGAAACTAAATTTATCTTAAAATAACTTTGTTAATTATTTGCTTAGATGACATACCACTTGAAAATTAGGTAATCCCTCATGTTTATTAAAATTAAATATATCTTAAAATAACTTTGTTTAAGATTTTTCTTGGAACTTTATAACTTAACATTATCCTTGTGTACCCAAAGCCCTATCATTGTAAAACTATCCCATCAGCCCCTTCAAGATTCAAAAGAGCATAATACTAAATGCTGATGCACTAGGCATCATATGATGAAGTTGTAGATTTTTAGTAGTATGATGGGACCTTTTGAATTCTATAAGTAACATTATCCTTGTGTACCCAAAGCCCTATCATTGCAAAACTATCCCATAAGCCCCTTCAAGATTCAAAAGAGCATAATACTAAATGATGATGCACTAGGCATCATATGATGAAGTTGTAGATTTTTAGTAATATGATGGAACCTTTTGGATTCTATAAGCTTGTCCTATCCATGGATGCCCTCTCAACCCTCATCTTTCTTAAAGACCATCTAGGCATCACCTTGCATAGAGATGACTAGACAACATATGAAAGATACAAAGACTTCCAACTAATAAACCTATGAAATAATTCTTTCCCCAACCTTTCTACTTTCTAGTTGATCATGACTTTATTTATGCATGCATCAGACCTAGTTGACCAATGACAGTGCCCCTACACTACATGCCTACTTTAACAGTCCATACTATTCCTCTTGATAACGATCATAACACTATTCATAATGACTTTGAGGTGTCTAGCATACCAATTTTGTTTGTGCCAAGTGGCACTTATTCATGTTTCTTATGATTTGGATGCCTTAAGAATTATTTTGTTTGTGCCACATGGCATTTTCCTATAATGGTTGCATGGGTAACTTTTCTTTGCTTTATTTTTCCCTTGGTTACCTCCCTTGGGATTCCCTTTTGTTACTTTATAATTTTTCATTTTAATATATCCATTTTGAGTTCTTTTTTTAAAAGAAGAAGTCAATTATATAAAGTTCATTATTGAAGGTATTTTATGTAGGGAGATAAGTAATAACTCATTTCACCTAGAATTCAAGGTTATTGATCTTTCTAGTTGATAGAAACAAATCCTAAGAACAACTTGAGAATGAAAGCAATATTTAAAATTTAGAATTCTTTACTTCTTCTTACTATAAAGGTTACAAATAATAAAGTGAATACATTAATTTGCTTGATTTTGTTCTACAACAATTATAGAACAAATTAGCACATGAAACCTTCCTTACGTCCATGCATGTCTAAAACAATTAAGAAACTTTGTAGAGAATTCCACAAATCAAAGAATGTGTGCAATTATAAACAAGTTATATGGAATATGTATAATTAAAATCTAGAATTTCCTTATAAATTAATTTCATATTAATATCTAGGTGATTCCTTATAAATTATTTTCATAGTAATATTTAGGTGACTCCACTGTTCCCACAACCTTCTAATCAAAAGATGAGTGTCTTGACCACTTGCCCTACATTGCTACCCTACACCCTGAGTGAAAATTAAGATAAAATGTTGGCTTATTTGTAAAATTTTTATTTTACTACACTAAGTTAGGTTAAATTTTTTTTAAAATTTTTTTTCTTTACTTGATGAAAATCATTGGAACCATCATTGCTCACATTCTTGGATAGTCATATTCATGAATAGAAAGAAATAAACAAACAAAAAGTAAAAATGTAGATGATTAAAGCCCACAAAATTTCATGTGCTTTGAACCTATAAATATCTAATAAATATTTTACAGCTATGATACTAGTTTTGAAACAAACAAATTATGAAATACTCTCCAAGTCATTGAAGAAAAGACTCTTCATGTTTTGAGCTAATGAACTAGAACTTTCCTCTTATGATCTCAAGAAATTACAATCTCCATCAATATTCCAATTCTTCTCAACTCTAAGCTCTAGTATCCTCCTTTTAACCTCATGTTTCTAGGAGCTAATAACAAGACCATATACATTCAAAATTTTCAACCCTTCCTTTGAGATACCAGCCATATTAAGAGAGAAAATCCTATCTTAAAAATTTATATTATTTCACCAAAGATAGATCAATCCTCCACTAAAACCTCAAGTTGGAACCTCGAACCTTGTTTAGCTAGTCTAGCAAACCTTAAGAGAACTTCTATTTTTATGTCCTAAAGAAAACTAGCATCAATAGCATTTGCTTGCAACATTAATTTTAAAATTTAGGTTTTCTCTAGCCCCAAAAGGCCAACATAATTCAAAGATAATATAATCATGTTATTGGAAGTATCTAGGTCATGTTATCTACTATCATACCTTGTTCCATTAATGAATCCATTACTAACATTGGAGTTGTCTTCTTTTGGATCTTCCATATCATGAATAGTTTTCTTTCTTCAATCTTCCATACTCATTGCCTAGCTTAACCCTTTCTCTTGTGGATTACCCAAGAGTAAGATTTTTTGGTTGTTACTTTCTATGCATGTCTGAAAGGTAAATGAACTCTAGTACTATCACTTTTTTTGATCTTGTTGTGCCTCGTTGTCGCTCTATTTTGCATCTATTTGGATTTCTCATTACTACTCTCTCATAACATCTTAGTTTTGTTTTTTCTAGTTGACCAACTACCAACCATTTGAGTTATCAAACTTGGCTTTTTTATTATTTTCCTCTTCAACTTACTAAAAGAAGGTCACATGCCACATCTCTAATCTTAATGTGTTCACTAGCCCTTCTTGGATCAGAGCTATAGCCTACATAGATTGGTCTAGCCCCTAGTTTCCATCATTGTTGGTGTGCTCATACATGAGGGCTCTTTCAACATTTTTAGCATCCAAGCTAGTTTTTGGCCTAGGTAGAACACCTTCCTCTCCCTATCTTACATTGGTTTCCTAGCCTTTTTGCTTTTCAAGCATTGGGTTGAGATATGTCCTTGTTGAGAAAAAATCTTATAGATATTCAAGAAATTATCATAAAATATTGACTGGAAAAAGTTCCCATGAGGCCCTTACAAGATATTATGTAGTAGAACCTTCGTATCCTCCTGCATTTGGACACAAATCTATGCTACCACACTAGGAATCCTAGAAGAGGTGCATACATCAATAATCAAAAGCTCCCCAAAAATGTTAATGATTTTTTGTAAAACCCACTCTAAATAGAATTCAACTAAAAGTCCAAGGAGATGTGATGAACAGTGGAGGTATCCCAACACTCTACCATACAAGTCACAAGTGTTTACATGTGACCAGATTGTAATCCATGGATGGACAATGTAATTATGCTANGTGACCAGATTGTAATCCATGGATGGACAATGTAATTATGCTAATAACTGATGTTAAGTTTGAGATCATTGTCTTCCCACTTCGAGTTAGTGAAGTTTGAGTGTATGGTTTAACTCTTAGTGAGGCATATGATTGGTTGATGTTGTAAGGCTCTTAATGCTTTCGATGGTAAGCATGGTTGTGTGAAAGGTAAAATTCTAAGTCTAGCTACCTAAGAAAACATAAATCTATCTTAGCTTGGTGTGATGGATATCTATTCTTGGTCTACTATACATGCCTTGGACTCATGTAATTATCACTAGGATTACCAAGTGGAATTACTATTGAGTGAATCAAGAAACACCACTACTAGGTTACCAAATAACTATACTTAACACTTGAAACTAGTTGTATTCATTTTCTCTTACTAATAACATATGAAGTAAAGTACTTGAAATGTAAATGATTAACTAGGAAAACAAGAAAATTATTCTAAGTAAAGCATAAATAAAACTAAGGAATGATGCAATGATGAGAAATAACTTCAATCTTTTTCACCGTACATAAACTATGTCCAAGTACAAATTACTTGAATAAAGATTTTGATTGATTGCTTAACACCACACTGTAGGCATTCAGTCTATTACTAAACTACATAGTGAAACTGCAAGAGTTTGGATAAGTATTGGAATGCAAAGTTATCAATTTTGCATCCAAGTGCTAGTATTTATAGGATTGCACAAATCCCAAGACATCACATCAATGATGACATAGGATAAGCTACGATATCGTAGATATGATATTGCAAGATTACAAAAATTGGTTTTATCATATCCCCGTGATTGATTGGAGTCTCATCCTTAAGTTAAAACAAAATGAGGAATGAGTCCCTTGAAAAATTAGGAGGTAGACTTGACTTGACATGACTAAATATTTACTTAACTCTTGAATGTTGCAGTGGTGTTAACTTTGACAAAACAAAATAAAAAACTGAAGTAGGTCGATGTTGCCTTAAGTTCCTGGTGGTGGAGGCTCTTCCAGTGGTTTCTTCTCTTTATCATCAGGCTTTTGGAATTTATTTTTATTAAGGAGTGCCTAAAGCTTCTCTTCCTTGCTCTTTGGATCATATACCATCCATGCTAATTCTACGATGTTGGATGGAATTGATACTTTCCATGGGCATGATAGTTATGGGAACATCTAATTAGCTTTTGTGTATCATGCTCAAAACTACTATGTTTCTTCCTCAAAAGGCATGGTTACTATTCTTAGTTCTTGGTAATCTGACATCAAGTGCACTAGGTTTGTTGCTATATCTTTTTGTCCTTGGTAACTAGCCTTTACAATCTTCAGTTTAAAGTTTATGACATGTAATTCTTGCAAGGCATATTTTTGATCATCAAACTCCTTCTTGTACAATGCAAACAAGGTTGCTACATGTTATTTAGCTCATTTCTTGGCCTACATGCTGTTAACATGGCCAGGTTAGCATACTAAAGGTTTGCTAATCCCATGTACTCTGTCAAATATTCTATTTGCAAGTCCTTATTCTTTACTTTAGCTTGGTGGACATGAATGAGGCTATCTGGGATGGGCTACCAGTTTGGACTCTAAGTAGAGATTGAACTGATTTTGGCCTTTGTCATCTAGATTTCTTTTCCATTGATTCATTTGTACATGCCTACTTAATCTCTAAAGTGTTCTTTGAGCTTCTCACATCTTGGCCTCATTTTTCCACACATTTACTTCAATTATAGACTTCTATCAAATGGCATAGACTTCTTCCATTAATAAGGTTCAATTTTCTCTGGCTAATTTGTTGATGTCTTGGTTGACTTTGAGGAGTTGTTCTTATAGTTGATGGATGCTTTCTTTGAGAACATTCTTTTGTTTTTCTACATTAGTCAACTAAGTATTATCTACAGTGAGCATTTTATTTTTCTCCTCTATTGCTATGAGAGCTTTGGCATGTGCATATGTTTATGCTTCTACAATTGAGGCATTCCATGCTACCTTTTCTCTCTCCATCTCCACCTTGATGTTGTGGGCAATGATTTCCCTCACCTGATCTATTTAAAACTGTTCAAGTTGGTCAAGGGCTACAAATTATGCAGGGTCTTTTCTTTTGACTCTTAAAGTTGCTAGTTTTGCTTGTAAGCTTTGTGCCTCATTCTTGGTATGTTATGCCCTTATTTCTACCATTACTAGCTTTCCTTTTTTGGTGGTGAGGTCAAACTACACTACAATG
This sequence comes from Gnetum montanum, assembly GCA_015680685.1. Classification (NCBI taxonomy): domain Eukaryota; kingdom Viridiplantae; phylum Streptophyta; class Gnetopsida; order Gnetales; family Gnetaceae; genus Gnetum; species Gnetum montanum. Next base: position 22,910 of record MNCI01001268.1, read on the forward strand.
ATATCATTGGGGATATTGAAAAGATTCTACATTATGTAACCTATCTATAGTAGTCTATCTAGAACATGCTCATGTTCAACAAGAGTTATTTGAAACACCACTAATTTTGGGCTTATGCAATTCTATGGCAGATTTTTCTAAGTGTCAAGACTTGGGCAAAATTTTTCTAAGTTTAGTGTCACACTGTGTAGCATAGATAATGTAGCACACTGGAAGTCTTGATTTTTTGCAAAAATTTTCAAAGTCTACTACTACGCTCCATAGCATAGCCAATGTAGCAAACACTTCCATGGCCAATTTGTATAAATGTCAAGTTGGAAGTGGTCAAGATCTACTTGGGATAGACAAGACAGTTTGGCAAATTTTCTATCTCCTGGACTATCAAGCTTGCCCAGCTTGACACATGTCCCAGTTACTAGTCCACCCAAGTACCGAGATAGAGGTTGTCAAAAGTGGTCAGGATGGATGAAATAGTTTGGAAAATTTTCTATCTTTTGGGCCTATCATGTTCTACTACGCTACACATTGTAGCCAATGTGACATAGGTTTCAGACCTAAATTTTTCTAAGTGTTGGACAAGAAATCTATCAAGCTATCTAGACATGGAAGATGCATTTGGCAATTTTTTGACTTTTGAGGTTGCCTATCCTACTACACCCCAGAGTGTGGTCAGTGTGCCACAAAGAAACAATGCAAATTTTGGCAATATTCATGAAAGTACTTGTGCTACGCTCTACTATGTTGCACAACATAGACAATGTGACAAGTCAAAATCTGCAAAAACTTTCTAAGTGTTCATGTTATGCTCTATTACATTGTGTAGCGTAGATAGTGTGACACATGGAAAATGCTTTTGAATGCCTCTAGAAGCTTCCAGAACTCGACATCAACCTTCATTTTAGATCTGACCTCCCTCTAGTGGCTAGGATCAATAGTTTGCTTTGCTTTTGCACCTCCCATTGATCCCCAAAATTGTCCATACACTTGACCCTACTCAAAAAAGGGGGAAGACATAGTCCTAGAGTGTAAACTCCAAGTTGCATTTGTTTTAGTAATGTTTGTAGATACATGGTGGTCCTTTAGACTCTGGCACATGTAGTTTGGGTGGTGTGGTCATAGTTTGGCAATTTCTGAGTTCCCATTCATGTTCTATAGAGCATAACACTTTGAGCTTAACACACAATCTTGACATTTTGAGCATAACATGTTAGCGTGACTTGTCCATGCCCATGCTACATGGGACCTAGGCTACGTGGCATCCATTCCGCATCTCACGTCAACCCTAGCCCAATAAATACCCCAATAATCAACATTTTAAGGGTTGATCAGAAAATAATTTTAAGCATCAAGCATTAGAGCACTCTTAGCATCTTCATCACTCCTACACTTGACCACCTGAGCTTGACACCTAGCTGAGTACCATGACATAGTCTTCCTTGCACCTGCACAACATGACAACTACAAACCCAGTAGGTCCAACCTCCTTTGGAACTACCAACGCCATGTCTGTGACATCCTAGAGGTTGTGACTACACTACTACACTATTTTTGCGCCTATGTAATGCCATGTACTAGCTTCAAAGTAAAAGTTGTGTGACCTAATCTTCGGGTAGTGCATTTTCCCACCCTCGAATTTTGGTTCTATATTATCAACATTTGTTTCAAATTTTTCAGCATTTACTTTTGCACTTTCTTCTATTGTTAATACATATCCACATATTCATGTTACATTATGTTTTATTCTTGATTGTTATCCCAACTCCTGCATGAAGCTCACTAAAAAAATTGTTTACAAATGGTTATTGTACACCATGTAAGTCCTTGTCTGATTGACTAGACTATTCAGGGCACCTCATTTCTATTTCTCCTAACATGGCCCTTGCAAGGATTCAGGGTTAGGTTGTATGCCCATGGACCTATCAGTGTTCCAGCCACCAATGTTTTTAGACATCACAAGTTTTGGCACTAGAAGGAGGGCCTCCCGTTCCTTTTATATGCCACGGGTAGTCCCACGTGCTTTATGTACCCCTGTCACTAGTAGCAAGCTAGTGTAGACATAACACCCCTGTGGACCTGCCATGGTAGTAACTGGATCATAGGCGAGTGTAGGAGTTGTTTATGTTTTGGTTGGTGCAAATTGGTCCCATTTGATGGTTCCCATAGAACCTTGTAGGATAGAAAGCCCAAACTACCCATTGTGTCAAGCTCTAAGTGTTTTGTAGAGCATGACACCCTGTGAGCATAATAGTCCCTTAGAGCATGACAAGCATAACATTAGAGATAGCCATTTTTTCAACATTTTTAGACTTAGTCATTTTTGGCATGTTTCCTTTATAGTGTCCATACTTAGCTATTTTATCTTAAATTTTCTACACTTAAACATTTTTACAAGCATCTTCTTCTTCCATGTCCTTCTTACGTAACAAAAATGAACCCAATTAACACCTTAGCTACTATTGTGAACCTAGAGTTAGCCCACCCCATGCAACACATGGTAGACGTTGAGCAGCCACTTAGCTTGGTGTGGCCACAATAGCAGTCTCTTAGACTATGACACTAATCGCCTGAACACATGGTACTTAATGATGAATGATACAACTTTTTGTGTGCAAAGATTCAGGTGGGTCTGCCTACCATTGGACTACTAGGAAATGGAAGAAAAGTGTAGTTTTGAAATTATTCACTAAAACAAAAAGGAGTTCCTTCCTACCCCTAGCACTATCATACCACTCACTAAATCTTTCAAATGGATTTTGGACCAACATATCAGGATGAGTGGGCTAAAAGAGTAGGACTAGGCATCCAACTATGATGAACCCCTGTAAGATGGACAAGAGGAGTTTGAGTTCCATTCTAATGATGACATCTTGCTTTATGTCTCAACCTCATAGTTTGCCTCTGTATTTCCATCACACTAGTCGTAGTCTTCTACATTCTTTGAGGTAGCTGGGACACTTCCATAGCCTAAAACTTCATCAGTGGTAGTTAGCTACTTGGTCTTGCCTACGTAATAGAACACAAGACCTTATACCCCTTTTTCCTTTGTCATTTCCTTGAAATCTGTTCAACCTTCATAGCTAGCATTTGTGATGCCAACACTGCCATATGTGCACACCATGCCCATATTGTAGCCACACACAAGTTACTTTTCTATCATTCTAGCCATATCAGTTCCACCACCAACAACAACTCCAACTTCAACTGCATGGTGGGTAGCAATGTCTTTACCTACTACTCAATTTTCCCAGATGCTACAGTACATGCAACAACAAATGTACCAAGCATCACATATGGCGCAACCTACTATAGGGCTATGGAATGCTCCAACGACACCACTAATGCCATAATCGATGCAACCCTCTCCAACATCCCTAAGTCTAGATCAAGTGTTCCAGCTTATCCAAACTCTCACAAAAGAGGTCAAGCAGCTTAAAGCAGCCAACTTGGAAATAGTCCATGTAATGGACTTCTACTAGGATGATCTCACTAGCTATACTATTTCTTTGCTCACACTACCTCCTAGGGTCCAATTGCCCCAATTCACGAAATACAATGGTGAGGGTGACCCAAATGATCACTTAGTCACTTTCCATTCTGAGTCCTTATTATTGCAAGCGTGGCCACATGTGATTATCTATGTCTTTGCCATGTCTTTGATCAACAAAGCTTTAGATTGGTATTGTGTGCTTCCTAGAGCATCTGTTTCAACTTTGGAAGAGTTGCTAAGCCATTTCGTAACTTGCTTCAAGTACAACTTGAAGCCAAAAACCACACTAGACCAACTCATGAATGTTAAGCAAGAAGCACTAGAGCTAGTGAAAAAATTCATACAATGTTGGAGCACCTCCTTAAATGAGATTCATGAGCTAATCACTGAAATCCACTTGCCAGCCATTTTTAAAGACATAGTAAATGATTTTATTAAATCGAAACTATACTATTTAGCCCCACATTCCCTTAGCCAAGCTTTTGCTCAAACAAAGAGCATATAGGATGCAGCAAAGGCTAGCAAGGACCTAGCTTACATAGCCTATAAGAATGCACATGCAAAGAGAGGCAAGGAAAAGGAGAAAGCCATAATAACCACTGTGGTGGATGTGGCTAATGAAGCCAAGCCCAACAACAACAAGAAGGCAGCTAAGGTGCCTAAGGCCTCGACCAATATCAACAAAACATCAGGTTTTGGCAACGCGGGAACCAACTAACCTACATTGTCAATGACCATGGGGCAAGCTCCCTAAGGCCAAACTTTGAGCACAAGGACTGCTCAAAATATACCCCTTTTCCAATTAAGCCATAAGAGATTTTGTATCAACTGCTTAGTGCTAGGTGCATTCAACATAAGAAAATGTTAGAGGATGCTTACAAACACCATGAGAGGTATTGCAAGGTCCTTCGAGATCCCTCTATAGCTATGCCCAATGAGCCTCCAATACCCAAACATTTTAGACTGGATTGATTCTGCAACTACCATTAGTTGCATAGCCATGACATGGATTACTACCTAGCACTGAAGGATGATATCCAACACATGATTGATTAAGGCAAGTTGGTCCTTGATGAAAGTAATCTTGTTCAACCAGAGAACCAATCCATGAATGTCTATAAGGTCCAATTAAACACTAGTATTGCAAGATATATCATTAATGCTATCAGTGTTGATGATGATGCAAAGCCAATACATGAACCATTTGTGGTCCATGTACCTTCTGGTGACATTGAATCCTTAGCATCAACTAGGCCATGGATCCCCTTTGTCATCAAAGCATCACCTCAGGTGCTCGTGACACCTTTTGTGGTTAGGGCCCTGCAGCACGTTGCAACAACAACCCAGACACCTTTTGTCATAAGGGTGCCAAAATGTGCAGATCCCCCATCTACCCAAAGTCTAGTGGTAGGGACTACATCGCAACCTGCTTGCTTGAAGAGACATGACAAGTGTCTGGCTAGCAAGATGACTAGGAAATACACTAAGCTAGGTCCCCCTAAGCCTACCCCATTATCAGCAGTTCCCATGGACCCATCATCTAAGGTCACCAAAATAAACATGTACATTCAACAAGAAACCATTGAGGCTCAAATGCCCACTGCCCAACCAAAAGTCAAGTCTCCTCCTCCTTGGGAAATCTGTCTCTTAGGGCGTATGGAGGAGATAAAGAGCACCAAACAACTGGATGATGGAAAAGATTTTCTAGATGTACTCACACAGGTCAAGAAGGATCTAAAACAAAAGAATACATCTTTAAGCCTGTACAATTTGATTATGACCTCCCCCACACATTGTGAGGCTTTGGTTCATCTATTGGCATCCATTTTTATTAAGGAAGGCATGCCAGTAAAGGAAAAGGCTATGCATGCTGTAATGCTCCCGCTTGCAACCAAAGAACCAAGGTCAACACTTTTGACCTTTTGTGATGAAGCGATCAAAGTTGACCTTGAGAAGGGTTAAGTAACCACTGCACCCATGTTCATAACAATTTTCATGTGTCAGTATAAGATTCATAAGGTTCATGTCAATGATGGAGCAGCAACCAACATTATGCCATTCCCCGTTGTCAATAAGCTTGACCTAGTGGATCAAATTAGGCCAACAAAAAAAACCTATTTAAAGTATTTTAATGCAGAACATGTGGTTGTCAAGGGAATAGTTAAGATTGATTTCATGGTAGGGGAGTAATTCCCCACTAACGCAGAGTTCATCATGGTTGAAGAGATGCTTAGATTCAACCTAATCTTGGGGAGATCTTGGTTAGCCCAACTAAGGGATGTCTCTTCACCAATGCACCAAGAGATTCACTTACCTTACAAGGGTGGAGGAGTGGTCTCTTCACCAATATACCAATAGATTCACTTACCTTATAAGGGTGGAGAAGTGGTGATCTTTGGTGACAACATAGTCCCTCAAGCCATCAACAATGTAAAAATTGAGCAAGGGTTGGAGGTAGAGGTCTCTAAAGACACACCATCTATTTACAATGAAAGTCGATGTTGTTCGACCAATGAACCAAGAGAAATGAGCAATCTCCATGAGGAAGCTCTATGGGTGGAATTACCCTTTTTGATTGCAGATGATAGCCTAGGGGACTACCACCTTATTCCTTCTATGCCTTACGCACCACCTAACCCATATCAGGTTAGGAAACATTTACGTGATTAGGGAATGTCCCTAACTTGCTTGCCCATCTAACTTTTCTTTAGCCCCTTTTGTCTGTATAGTTCATTTTGCATTATGTTTTCTTCTTAAATTATTTATGTTTTCATTTAGCCACAAGAAAAGTGTAGCCCAAAATAGCCTTAAACTAGCGATGGCCTACCAAGGCATAAAACTAGTAACTAACTATCTTTTATGTGATGGCCTGAAATGGCCTTAAACTGGTCTATGACTTAAAATGGCCTTAACCTACTACATGGCCTAAAATGACCTTAAACTATTGCATGGGGCCCATAAGGGATCTAATTACATCAACAAAAATCCTAAGTAAGAAAAAAAAAGGAAAAAAAAAGAAATATCTCAACTGAGTTACAGGCTAAAATGATAAAATGAAAAATAAATAAATATTGTGTCTTTCATTAAATCATAAATAAAATACATAGTCTAGGATTACATCCACATCAAAAGATACACAAATTATCCAACAATAGTGCTATATATCAAATGTTTTAATTTTTATTAATAGGAAGCTAAGGCTCTTCCCCTTCATCTTTATTTGCTGCTCTACTAGGACCTACATCTTGACCTGGATCTTGTGCAAAAAAAGGATAAAATGATAAACTAATCAATAAAGAGGATAACATTATAAATTGTTATGAAATAGATAGTAATAAAATAAATTTAAATCAACATAAGATGGGCCTGCGTCCATGTCTGGGAGCATCCTGTTAAGGCCAGCCTCTAGGCATCGGAGAATCTCCTCCTTTGACATGTGTGTCCAATTCTCCTCTCTCAAATCAATGCCTATGAGGGTCTTCCCTTTCTTCATGGCTATCCATACAAGTGACCCTAGAGAAAATGTGGTAGATGTAACCTCTCCAGAAGGAATAGTAATCTCCCCTTCCAAGGACTCACTAACCACCAAGTGTTTTGCAAAGCTATTGTAAGCCTACGTTGCACGAATGGTATCAAGGAATATGTTGCGACATCAGTGCTTCACAAATTCATCCCTGTATTTCTTGTGATAGGTTTCATGTTTCGTTCTGTAATGGTACTTGTGATTCTTTTGAGTCTGTCCCCACTCATATACTTTGGCACTATAATCCTTCCAGTCTTGGTTCTTTCGAGCCAAGAGGTCCATCTTCAAGCACTACTTAATAATCTCATGAGTAGCCTCATTCTTGCCCCTAACGACTGACCAATACCTGGCATAGTTAATTTCAGTTGTATGCTAGCTATCTTCTAATTTATCGTGGGCTTCCAAGAGCCATATCATGACTGCAAATATTCCAGTTGAGTTGCCTGGTTTTCCTTTTGCTTATAGAGCTCTCATACTTGTTTCCAAAGCTCCTTGTTCATGCACCTACACTCCCACAATGATCGTGCTAAGTGTAGTGTGTATTTGCTTGCCTTGTCATATATACGACAAGGCACCTATTCTATCCGAGGAGGGAAATTAGGTACAATGTCAACTTGGACCATCCTTCACGGGTTCCATTTGAGTCATGAGCTTGTTACACTAAAAAGAGGAAACATTAGTTGTAAGAAAAAGGTAAAATAAACAAAAAATAGAAACAAAAACAAAAAAAAATAACACAAACATACCTATCTCAGGATCTATCTATTTCAAGCGGTCGATTATGTCATTTACTATGACTTACATAAAAGCAAACTTGTATGGAGTTTCCACCCACGATTATGAGCAGAAAGTGGATGTATATTTAGGACACTTAGCAAAAGCATCACCCATTGTAAGATAAAGTATGTCAGGGTCATAAAAATAAAACATAAAAATATAAAAATGATGTAAAAAAAGGAGAAGATGAAGAGAGAGAAGAGGGAGAGGGAGAGCATAATGGAAATGGTCATGCAAAGCTCCTACCTAGCAAACCCTCAGGGGTAAGAGCAAAGGGATTACCCATCTACATGCCTTCAAACAAGTAATCAAACTTACTAGCCTCAAATTACAGCCCCTCCTCTTTGAGTTGCCTTGGGCTTCCTCCTCAAATTGATGAAGTCTTCATCCACCATGTCTCCCTTGGGCTGAGAGACATCCTACTCTAAGGGCTCCTCTTCTATGATAGGGGCCTCCTTGCTTATGTTGCATAAACCTAAGTTAGAGCATTTTCCAAATTATATATATATATATATAAGGAAATATACTAAGTAATGTATACTTACCGGCAAACTTTGATCGTGTGTCATTAAGTTTGAAGCATAGCTTCTTGCCCCTTTTCTCAATTTCGTGCCTAGGCTCCTCTGTGGGGCGAGGCTTCTTGATCTGCATCTTCAATCTCACTGTTTCAGTAATGAGTGATGCCCTCCTCATTGCATTGCTTATGTTGGTGGAAGAATCCTCTCTAGCACTATCATGCACATGGTAGGATGGCCCCACGTGGCCCTTGGAGGTTACTAAAAAGGACTCACCAATAGTCTCTAGGGGGTCCTGTGACCGTGTCATATGGAATAAATGGTGGATCCATGGTTTGGATATCTAGGTGCGATCTTGCACCATCCATAGCCCATTTTCACAGACCACCAAGAATTTTTCAAACCTTCACAAACATGCTACAAAGAAGGTAAAATGTACATGAGAGCATGCCTCAAGGTTACCATGAATTTTGATTATTTTGGCTTGTAGGCCATCAACAAGGTATTTGACCCAATTTTATTGTGTTCCTTCTTCTATCACATCCCTCATAACCTAAGCCTACTCTACTCCAAGGACCTTTCCTTGGGAAAGTAACTTAAGAAATGCACGAGCTTGGAAGATAGGATAGAGGTGTTGGACCACCAACAATATTACTTGCTTCATGGGTATACCCTTGCAACCTTGCTTAGTGCCCAACTGCTCTTCAATGTCCCCTCTATGGTTTAGCTCCTTGTTAGTCTTCTCACCTATAGGTAAACCTTTAGAGGGAACACCAAAGAGATCCCAAAAGAGGTCATCCATAATCTCAAAGACCACCTGCACATTGTGAACCCACGTGCAGAAAAAGTCGACACTCTCTATGTAAGAGTCAATAAGGGTAATCATCTCCACTATTGGGATGCTTGGGTTCATGGCCAAGAATAGGTCTAGGAGCCCAGCTTGTTGAAGATTTAGGGTTATCCTTGCTGGGACCTTATGGCACAACTAGTGTTATGAACTGTCAACCTCACCATACTTGAAAAGGAGATTGGCCTCAATGCATCCTGAGACAATCACTGTGACCTCCCTAGACTTGGTTGCAGCTATAGCAAAGAAAAGTAAAATTAGCAACATGATGAAAATGTAAAAATAAAAAATTCATGAAAATAAATGGATGACACAACTTATGTGGCACAAACGGTGTGGGGAATGGCGATACCGAGACTGAAACCTCTTCTACACTGGGTATCTGAGATGTCCATTCAACATCCAACCAACCGAGATCCTGGTAGTTCACATAAGATTTGGAGTATCTAGTAGGATAATTTATAATATTTATTCCAATTTTTCCTATAACACCAGCATGCATGTTTTTAGTGGATAAGAATTCTTATAGGGCTATTTGGATTAGGGCTAATATCTCTTCTCCATCATGAAGGCCGTTTTCATCAATAGAAAATATGGTAATAGGAAAAAAGGTAGTAAGCATTCTAAATCAGGAGACAATAGATAGTAAAAAAAGAAAAAACAAAAAAAAATTACAATAGGGCTCACCCTCCAGCGTAGTAAACTATTTTAGGTGGATTCTAGAAGGCTGTGCCCACATAACAGGCAAGGAATATAGTGTTGTACTTATGGTAGCATTGGAACTCAAGCATCTCCCAAATCCAAGACAACAACCTAAGGCCTCTTGGATGCTAGCTTGAGCTTCCTACCTCTTCACCTTCAAAAAGTTCATCTAACATGAATTTGAAGATGCCTTTGTTTACCTTAGGAAATAATGTTTTGACTAGGACACTTGTTGCTTCAGTGAATAAGTGTGACCATATGATCACACTAAAATGGTGAAGTAGGAATTCTAAGAATTCTTGTGCACCCTCCCAAAACCAGACCACCTAGTATCCTATGCATGCATGTGGTGCAGGGACATTTGGCATGGGATTGCTCATACAACACAAGATCACTACTAGTTCAACCATAATGAGGGCAAGTTTTAGTAGGACCCTGCAATGCCATGGTAATAAAAGCATCAATATTGGAAAATAGTAAAAAAAAATAACAAAAAAGTAATAGACATGAAATGCATAAAATAACATAAAAAGGAAAATAAAATTTATCACATGCAACATAATTAACTTTTCCCAAAGCCCCATAGGGAAGGGATGTTGGCATTACCATCTAACATGCCTAGTTCCAAACGGGGCACAACACTAACACTAACATGTTTTTCTAAAGTTACAATATTTTTTTTAGAAAAAGAACACTCAAAAATTTTCTAGCTATTGGTTGTGCTCCTTGCAGAGTGTGACGCTTTCCAAGAAAAATTTTTTTTAAGTGTTGTGGAACAACTGGCAAAAATAATTTTTAAAAAAAAATTTTCTAAGTGTTTATCATGCTCCCAGGGAAAGTGAAAATTGTAGATTGATAAAAATTTTGAAAATTTTTCTAAATGTTTGTCATGAGCATGATAATTTCAGACATAAAAAAAATTTAGAAATTTTTCTAAGTGTTGGTCATGCTTGCAAGGAGCATGATAGCTGCAAAGTTGGTGGCAAAAAAGTTGCAAAAGTTTTCCAAGTGTTGGTCACACTCCTAGGGAGCGTGATAGTGGCAGAACGTGCCAAATTTTTTAAGTGCTAAACATAGTAGTGCCAAAATTTGTCTAAATTTTTGTCATGCTCTTAAGCACACCCAGAGCTTAATAGGCATGACCTTTAACTGCCTCAGTCAAGTCTTGTCCCATGACATGGAATAGCAAAAACATATTACCCCTATCTTGCACCATGGTGCAAGATGCCTGTGAAACCCTTATCTTATCCCATGGTGTGGAACGCAGGTAGAAAACCCTATCCCATCCCACAATGCAAGACACACAGGAAACTCTTGTTTCACAACATGAGACCCAGAGTGTTGAAAACTTTCATGACACACTACGCTAGCAATATATGTAAAACCCCCATTTTGTCCGACGGTATAAGATGTTACAGAGAACCTCATCCCAATCCATGGTGCTGAATGCTTAGAAACCCTTGATGAAACCCTTACCTAGTATCGCAGCATAGGATGCCCCCAAACCCTTTCTCCAAAAAAAAGGAAAGAAAGATCCATGGTGTGCACTCCCTCCCTGGCCACAACATAGTGGTCATGACAGCAACGACAGTGGCAGTGGTTCCTACCCATGACATGCTACCTTCCAAACCTAAAAACCTAAAGCCCAAATGTGTAAGAAGTAGGAAGCAATCAAAAATCATGAGTGTAGTGTGATGAATTACCTGGCAAACAACGTCTCTTGGTGCTCCTCAACATGTGCCCTAGGAAGATGTCGTAGGGTGCACTTGCCTTCATCAACGTTGGCAAGGCCAAGGTGTCTATGTTCGCTCTTATGTACCATTTTCTTGTTGTCATGTGTTGGCTCTCCTTTTGTCATGCTCTAGCTTCTCTCTATGGTTACTATGCTCTACCTTGGCCATGCTACGCTTGGATAATTGTTGGCTCTAATGGTGAAAATGATAGGTTTACCATGGGTAAAACCCTTATTTATACCCTTTAGGATCAAATGACACATCACTATTCTAGGACATCCCATGTCCTGTGCATAATGTAGAATGTCCCATGTCCCATGCAGTGTAACACCTAGAGTTAGAAAAATTTTCTAACTTTTTCAGCTTCTTATACATAGAAAATTTTTTGCATTTTCTGCTTACATGGTAAATGTTCAGCCTAGTCCCACGGTTCAAACCCTTCAAGATTTTCTTAGACTTACACCCCACGCATAGTCTATGGTCCACTATGACCTTAAATTGGCAATTTTGTGGCTAATCAAGGCCATAGAAAAGAACACAAAAAAATAATAAAAGATATATAAATAAATCACTTTAGATACTGCATAGTTGATTTTCATATCATTGTCTTCCTTATTTTATGCATTTTGCTTCATTAAAACAAGTGCCACTTGATATTTTTTTGGTTATTTTGTAGGATCTCTTGAAAAATGAATTCCTACGAGAGATTTCATTTGTCCTTAGCCTTGACTGGACCTTGTGGCAAACTCATGAGATGCATAAACATAAAACTTTTGGACTTTGAATCACTTACCTATGACAACAACATAACATCCCTAGAGACGTCACTAGGTTAGCCAGAACATCTAGTCCAAGCTCTAGACTTAGAAATAGGTGATGTCACTGAGGATCCCCTGATAGAAGTCCCTATAACAACATGCAAAAGGTGAGGTAAAAACATTGAAACTTAGTTCCTTGATAGAGTCTCAAATCTAACAAAGCATTTCTAAAGTCCTTAGTGATAATGTCAAGGCATTTGCATGGTCTTACGAGGACATGTCAGGCTTAGACCCACATATAATATAGCATAAAATTATCCTAGATCCACATGTTAAACTAGTTAAATAAAAGGCTCATAAAATCAAGCCTAAGGTTGCGTTGGCCATCCACGATGAGATCACTAAGCTTTATAGAGCTGGTTTCATTTAGGTAGTAGACTACGTTGTTTGGGTTTCAAACATTGTTAGTTGTCCCCAAGAAAAATGGAAGTATACGCATTTGCATAGACTTCCCAGAACTAAATAAGGAAACTATTAAAGATGATTTCCCTTTATCTAGTATTGAGCCCAATTCATCGATACTATGACTAGTCATGCCTTATTGTCCTTCATGAATGGGTTCTTAGGGTACAACCAGATTTGCATCAACCTAGAGCACCAGCTTACCACTACTTTCATGACCCCTTGGGGTACATTTTGTTATACAATGATGTCCTTTGGACTAAAGAACTCAGGACCAACATATCAACATGAAATGACATACATCTTTAGCGACTATCTATTAGAATTGCTCAATGACTACGTTGACGACATAGCCGTTAAGTCCAAAATGGTTCATGACCACGCAAATGACTTGGATCGTGTCCTCAAATATTGCTGTAGACATGACCTTAGGATTAATTCCAAAAAGTGTGTCTTTGATGTTAAAATTTGTCACATGTTAGGCTTTGTCGTACTTGAAGTAGGAATACGCGTAGACCCCGACAAGGTTAAGGCCATCACCAACTTAGTACCACTAGAAAACCTTAAGGAGTTACGTAGATTACAAGATAGGATACAATTCATACATAGATTTATTGCAAGGTTAACTGAAAAGTTGTAGCCAATGCAACATCTGCTCAAAAAGGAGGTCAACTTTGAGTTGATAACTCAATGCCAAGAGGCATTTTACAGCCTCAAAAAGGAGTTGGCTCAACTTCTAGCAGTTTATCATCTGCAAAGAGATAAATCTTTCTACATTTACCTTGTAACCTTGGACACATCCATTACTTCCTTGCTTTGTTAAAAGTGAGATGATGGCTTCAAAGTTCTTGTTTACTACCTAAGCTAGGCATTAGTAGCACATGAGGCAAAATATAATGATGTGGAGAAAAAATTTCTTGCCTTAGTCTTTGCACTTAAAAAGTGGAGACACTACCTTTTCCATAGTCAAGTCAATTTCATCTGCAAGAGCAACATACTCAAGGCTATTACAACAAACATATATGAAAGTAGTAGAATAGTAAGGTGAAAGGAAATAACTAGAGAGTTTGACTTGCACTACATAGCACAGACATCTACAAAGGTCAAGCAATAGCTGCACAACTCATAAATTCACCCATAGATGATCAGGAAATAATAGATCCAGAATTCCTAGATGAGCATGTCTGTAGTATAACCCAAGTACCTGCAAATTTTGAGGTTGTTTTACACTTTGACAGTGCTTCGATCACACAAGGTGGTAGTGCCACTGTTGTTATCACATTCCCCTCTAGGGAGATTTGACCCTTCACATACCACTTTGTATTTCTTTGTACAAACAACATGGTGGAGTATGAAGGTTTCCGTAGAGGTATCTTAGTAGCTCAAGAGTTAGGAATCCAAAACATAGTAGTCCGAGATGATTCACAGCTAGTTGTTAACCAAGTCACAGATGTCTATGCTTGTAAGGCATAACATTTACAACCTTACTGTGATTTGACAAAACACTTGCTTAAATAATTTGCAAACATAGATGTCCAACATATCCCCCATAATGAAAATGCCATAGTTGACACACTAGCTACTTTAGCCTTAAGCATAGTGCCAAATATGTTCTCCACTTTGCCTACTTCAATAGTGGATTGCATTGAACCTATAACTCACACAACAAGCATCACATCCATAAGTATAGCTCACGCCCAAGAGTGGTATGAAGATATTCAGGCATACCTCCAATAGGGAGAGCCCCCACAAAACTTAACATCTACCTAAAAAGACATAGTATGAAAATGATCACAGTAGTATATCCTCATAGGTGACAACACCTTATGTTGTAGATCCTATGATAGAATACTGTTAACTTGTGTTAGCAGTAGTGAAGGACAAAAGATCATTAACCAAGTCCATGAAGGAATATGTGGGGGTCACATAACTCCTAGGGAAATGGTAGCAAAAATCAGACATCTAGGCTATTATTGGCCTTACATGAAGTATGATTGCATCTCCAAGGTCAAGACATGTGACATGTATCAGTGGGACGGGAACCTAATGCATGTGTCACCTACTGAACTACATACTACACAGATCATGTGGCCATTCCAACATTGGTGATTGAACATCATAGGACCTATAATGCCTAAGTCTTCCATAAGATGCAGCTTCATCATTACCACAACTCAGTATTTCACAAAGTGGGTTGAAGCCATTCCCTTTATGAAGACAACATCCTATCAAGTTTGCAAATTCATTCTTGACAACATAGTGACCCAGTTTAGTATCCCCATGACTATAGTCACAAAAAACAAGCCATAATTTAGCAGTGCATAAACCAAAGCCTTCTGTGAAAACCTTGACATCAATCACTCTTTCTCGTCACCATACTACCCTTAGGGGAATGGTCAAGCGGAGGCTACAAACAAGGTCGTTGTCAAGCTTCTAAAGAGGATGCTTAACAATAGCAAGTGATGATGGCACAAATAATTAGTCTACACACTATGGGCCTACCACATGAAATGCAGAATTTTGATAGGTAAAACACACTATAGTCTTATGTATGGATCTAAAGCAATGTTGCCTCTTGAATTGTAGGTCCCATTGCTACGCATGATCCTCTCAAACTTCATTGATGAGGTTTAGACCAATGAGTTGAGAACCATTGACCTTAACTCTATAGAGGAAGAATGCATGCAGACACTTGATCACATTGAGTGGTACCAAGAGAAGCAATGGCAAAAGCACCGCCACAATCAGCATTAGCACCTAGTCAAGAAAGGGGACCTGGTCCTGAAGGTCATCCGCTAGCCCATAGAAAAATTCTCAACTAACTGGGAAGGGCCTTTCTTAATCATTAAGGTGTATGAAAATAGAGACTTCAAGCTCACTAATCTAGATGGTAATGAGTTTGCAAATCCTGTTAACCACTTATACTTGAAGTTATATTACACTTGATATGCAATACTACACTAGCAACGTAAGCAAGGTAAGTGGATGTTTGCTATGATGTTAAACTAGCACAGACGTTTGCTATGATGGTAAACTAGCACAAAATTTCTACTATGACATTAAAATGGCATAGAACATCCTTGGGCTATGACATTAAATTGGAACCCATAGCATGATATGCTATGACCTTAAACTAGCCATCCACTATCTACTACGATGTTAAACTAGCGCTATGGTCTGCTATGACCTTAAACTAGCATATCACTATCTACCCAGATGTTAAACTAGGATCATGGTCTACTGGGACCTTAAAATAGCACAACAGGTAATCTACCAATACCTAAAACTAGGTTCACAATTCAACACCTACAATTCAACATACATAGTTTTGTAGACAAGTAAATAAGAATACTTCCAATCTTTCGTCTTTCGTCACATTCCCACACCTCTCAAGTAGAATGGGATGAGGCATTGCAGTTCTAGAATGAAGTTCATGTCATCAAGAAAAAAATCCCTTTGGGAAATTTGCAAAATCGTCATCCCTAACAACTTGATAATCTTTTGGAGATGCCATTTGGCACCTTGCTAACCTTCAGGAACTATCGTCACCATCGCCAATCATTATGGTCATAGCTCTCACCGTCAACAGCACTCGCTGGAGTCCCAGTAGTACTATGGCCCAGCCATGGTGCTACCATCCTCTGGCCCTCACCATCACCTAAGTCTAGAAGAACATCCGATAGCATGGCTCCCCACCATGTTGCTAAGTTTCCTAGATCCTGCCTTTGGTGAGAACTCCTGAGCACTTGCATCACCATTACTCCTAGCCACTTGAGTGTTCACTTCTAGTGTGGCTACTAGAGCTTTCCAACTTGCCACCGCCAACGCCTATACTAACCTTCCTGCTTTGGACATTGCACACAACTGACATAGCATTCATAGCTCATGTAATTCTCTTGGCAAGTAGGACTTCGCCCTCTTCTCATGTGGTGGTTATTTTTTCTTATTTTCTCTGTGTTGCATTTGTTGGATAAAGCTTGGGTGGTGCAGCTCAAGAGTGCATTTCATCACAATGGCAAGACACTGTGTTATTTTGATGTGTCCACTTCAGCTTGCCTAACTACTTAAGAGTGCACATCCTTGTTATCCCCTTAGCCAAACTAACCTCTACCTCTCGATCTTGTAATTTTCCACATCCCTTGCAAGCTTCCCCAATGTAGATGTAACATTTTCTATAGTCAACTACTGAACCCATGGTGGACGTAGTATAACTACGTCTCATAAGCACTATGATGAGAGATTGAAATCCAAAGGGTAGAACACCTCCACATGCTGACTTCCTCATAAGCACTCTGACGAGGGATCATGCTATGGTGATAAGCCATTGTGGTGTTGCATCCTACAGTTATTCTTTCCATCCATTGTCCCTTGATTCATCTTCCTAACCTATTCCCTATTATACCTCATTGCCTTGACACTCTCAAGTACAGTGAAGTGTTGTCCAAGTGGGCACTAATGAATAGTGTTGGTGCCATGTTAATTATGGTGTTTCATATTCTTTGTTGATGTTTCTTAGGCAAACCCTCTAGATGTTAATAAAGAGGGGCCAATGAAACACCACCAATTTCGAGCTTCTACAATTCCATGACAGATTTTTTTATGTCAAAACTTGGGAAAATTTTTTCTAAGTTTGGTGTCACACTATGTAGTGTAGATAGCGTAGCACACTGGAAGTCTTGATTTTTTGCAAAATTTTTCTAAGTTTTCTTGCTATGCTCCACAGCATAGCCAGCATAGCATACACTTCCATGACCAATCTACACAAATGTCAAGCCAGAAGTGGTCAAGGTCTACTTGGGATGGACTAGATAGTTTGGCAAATTTTCTAGCTCCTAGGTTGTCAAGCTCACCATGTTCTCTAGCTTTCCTAGCTTGACACATGTCCCAGTTGCCAGTCCACCCAAGTACTATGCTAGAGGTTGTCAAAAGTGCTCAAGATGGATGAAATAATTTGGCAAATTTTTTATCTTTTGGGCCTGTCATGCTCTGCTATGCTGCACAGCATAGCCAACGTGACATAGGTTTCAAGGCCAAATTTTTCTAAGTGTTTGGACAAGAAATCTGTCAAGCTATCTAGAAATGGAAGATGCATCTAGTAATTTTTTGACTTTTGAGGTTGCCTATCCTACTACACCCTAGAGGGTGCTCAGTGTGCCATGAAGCAAGAATGTAAATTTTGATAAAATTCATCAAAGTACTTATGGTATGCTCTACTATACTACATAGTGTAGACAACATGACAAGTCAAAATCTACAAAAAGTTTCTAAGTGTTCCTGCTATGCTCCATCATGCTGTGTAGCATAGACAGCGTGACAAATGGAAAATGCTTCTGAATGCCTCCAGAAGCTCCCAAAACCTAGCATGGACCTTTATTTTAGCTCTGATGTCTCTCTAGTAGCTAGGATCAAAAAATTTCCTTTCTTTTGCACCTCTCATTAATCTTAAAAATTGTCCCTACACTTGACTCTACTCAGAAGAGGGGGAAGATGTAGTCTTGGAGTGTAGACTCCAAGTTGGATTTTTTGGGCATTTTTTGTAGGTACATGGTGATCATTCAGACTCTGACACATGTAGTTTGGGTGATGTGGTCATAGTTTGGTAGTTTTTGAGTTCTTGTTCTTGTCCTGCAGAGCATAACACTTTGAGCTTGACATTTTGAGTGTAACATGTTAGTGTGACTTATCCATGACCATGTTACATGGGACCCAAGCCACGTGGCATTCAGTCTACATCTCATGTCAACCCTAGCCCTATAAATACCCCAATAATCAGTAGTTTAAGGGTTAATCTACAAATCATTTTAAGCATCAAGCATTAGAGCACTTTGAGCATCTTCATCACTCCTACACTTGACCACTCCAGCTTGATACCTAGCTGAGTACCATGACATAGTCTTCCTTGCACCCACACAATGTGACAATTACAAACCCAGTAGGTCTAGCCTCCTTCGTAGCTACCAACACCATGTATGTGACATCCCAGAGGTTGTGACTACACTACTATGCTGCCATTGTGCCTATCTAACATCGCATACCAACTTCAAACATTATTCAATTAAAAGTCACGTGCCTCGATCTTTAGGTGGTGCATTCCCCCACCCTTGAATTCTAGTTCTATATTCTTAGCATTTTTTTCAAATTTTTTAGCATTTACTTTTGCACTTTCTTCTACTGTCAATACATATTTGCATATTCATGTTACGTTATGTTCTGTTCTTGATTGTTGTCTCGAATCTCGCATGAAGCTCACTAAAAACTATGTTTACAAATGGTTATTGTACACCATGTAAGTCCCTGTCTGATTGAACACACCATTTAGGGCATCTCATTTTCATTTCTCCCAACACAACCCTTGCAAGGATTCAGTGTTAGGCTATACTCCTGCAGACTTGTTGGTGTTCCAGCCACCAACATTTTCGAACATCACATCATTGAGGTTTCAACTAGCATTTGAACATCTCTTTCTCTAGAGATATTAGTTGGTGGCACAACAGAAATGGTTAAGGATTCTTTGATATGATCAATGATGATCTCTATGGCTCTTGCTACATCTTGGTGCTACATGAACATCATTGTGACACCTTTACTAGTTTTTAGCATCACTTGAAATGATGCAACATTTCCAAAAATTTATTATGCTTGTTTTTCCTCTCCTCTTTTCTACAATGACACTTGTCAACTTGTAATATCTATGGAAACTATGGGTCAAACTAAAATTTCTATAACCTTGTAGAGATTGGTACCTTCCCTTATTTCCCAATTGATAGTATTTGCAATTTGGTGCAAATGGCCCATTGATGGCCTATAATCCTATGGTGGCGATGGTGGAGCTTGCTGCTTAGGTTTGTCTCTAGTTGGTGGCTCACTATTGGATCCTACTTATTATTGCTACCTAGTAGTTGGAAGGTTATAGGCAAGAGTTGAACCTGTAGCCCCCTCAGTGTCTACTAGCTTCTCAATTGATCTTGCCTTGGTAGCAATGGCTTAGACATCTCTGTGTAGGAAGCATTTTGGGCTTTCCTGAGGACATCATTAGTATAGCCCAAAATTCTAGCCTATTTGCATAGCTTCCTTATTAGGCATGGGAATGGTAGTGTTGGCTTTCCTACCTTCTTTTCTTCAAATCACCTTTGAATCTCCAAAAAGATTAGATGTCTGATATTGACATCAAATTTTCTGATCAAGATCACACTTACCCTAGCTGCATATGTTGAGATTCTGTTAAGTCAATTTGTTGGGAATAAGTGGTAAGTCCCAATCTTGAAATAAATTTTCTCCTTTATTGAAAGCTCACTATAATCCTTATCTTCTTTTTCATAAGAACTTTATAATCATAGTTTCTTTGCATCTATGTCTGATCTTATTGAAATTTGTGCCACATTAGTCCATTCATTTGGAATGTTCAAGGCTTTAGTAATTGCCTCTACTAAATAATGCATAGAAGCTCCTCTTATCTTCACAGTGGAATCATCTTTTTTGTTCCTCCAAAATAGGTAAACCTCTCCTAGATATCATTTTTCAATCTTGTATAGTGTTGGCCATATGGGAGATGCCTGGAGTTGTGTTTTCATAGTTTCAAGGATGAACTCCATAAATGAACCAAAGTTGAGTTCCACAATGATCGTGGACATGATGGATTTCTCTTGGATGGCTTAGAGGCATTCATTGGACAATATGAGACATTATCCCTATTCTAGTGCTAATAGTGGATTTCCATCTAGTTGTGTACGATGCTTAGTAACAGGAGTTTGTTGGTGAATACTAAATGACTAAGATTCCTATTTTTCATGTTCATCTTGTGAGGTTTGTTCTCCCACTTGGCATTTCTTGCATTCTCTTGGTCTTTTTCTAGCTTGTTGGGAAGGTCTCTCAACTGCTAGTTCTTTCAAGTCCATTTGGAATCAATAAGAGTTTAGTATTATTAAAGTGTTGACATTAGTATATAACAGTTCATTATCCTTCTTATACTCTTGGTTTGATTAAGTTCTTATCTTATTATGATTGCAAAATTAGTAAAATTTTGAAAAGAAACTCCTAAGTGTTATATTGATTATTATTATGACCTTCCACAATTGTCATTTTCTCATTTATTGTACTCTTATTTGACTAATATGGTTAATAGGCAAGATTAGTTAAGTCCTTTCACTTGAATTTGGTTAATTAGTTCTAATGTTCTTATTATTATTTTATACTTACCCCTTATAATGTCTTCTAGATGTTAGGAAATTTTTGGCTTAAATTTTTAGATGTGTGTTAATAATTTTCCACCCCATGCCCCCCCCCCCTATGACTAAGTTAACCACTTTGGGATTAATAAGGTTTGAAAATTTCTTAAATCAAAGTTGTGGTGAGGAAGTTAGGGCATCGGGAAGTTAAATTGCTAGAGCTCAAAAGAAAAACCTCAAAACTCCCCTTGTTATGAAATGTGGAATGAAAATGTTTTTGAATCTCGTGTGTGTATATACTATTGTTATATGCATGACATTGTAGCTACAAAGTTGTAGGTCATATGATGTTGTAACTACGATGTCACTATTGAAAAACTTTAAATTTTTGATAATTTTCTATGGAAAAAATAAGTCAGTTGGATTGTTTGAAAGACATAGAGACCATCTAAAGGATTATGGATCATATATGATGCTTAGAATTCAAAAATTTTATGTTTGAAAGTCTTAAGGAAGGAATCTTAGGTAACAAAAGTTTATTGAGTTTGTATGAGATGGATTGAAGGTTCTTAGTTGATGAACAAGTTATAAGATTGGGTGGAAAGTGTTTATTGAGTCTTAATCATATTGGAAGGTATAAGATGATGTGGAGTTGGTCGTCAAGTATGAGATACAATAGTTATACAAGTGGTTCCTCCCCAAGGCAAGCTTCAACCCTTAGTGCCCTTGTATAACCATGCCTAAAAGTGTCTATAAGCACTCAAGGAGTTAAATGTAAGACATACTTGTCTAACAAAACACACATGTTAATATTGCCAGATTCAAAAAATAACACTATATTATATAAAATCATAAAGTTATGATTAAATATATAGTGAGGTAAAATGGAATGTATAATGGATTGTAGAAATCAGTATGTGAGGTGTCTTACCATAGGCATAATGAATCCTTATGTATGATATGTGGTCAAGGCAATCACTAGCTGATATATTAAAATTTTAAGGTCATACAACATCATAGTAACTATGTCAAATAAACAATGCCATTGATCCAATGTCACTTCGTACACTACGTTATCAGTAATACGATATCTTGAGATGTGTGTGGTCCTATAAATATGATACTTGGATGCACGATCCAATAATCTTCCATTTCATACCTTATCAAAACTTTTGCAATTTTGTTACATAGTTTTAACGATAGGAGTGAATGCCCATGGTGTGATGTCTAGTAATTAAATGGAGTCTTTATTCGAAAAAATTGTACTTGGGCATAGTTTGCGAATAGAAATAAAGATCACAATTACTTCACATCATTGTAGCATCCACTTATTATTTACTATTTTTACTTAGAATAATGTTTCCTATTTTCTAGATTAATGTTTTACATTTCCAAAGCACTTTACCTTTACTTGTTTATAGTAAATAGAATGAGTATGACTGATTTTGAGCACTTATGTGTAATTGTTTGGTAATCCTATTAGTGTTAATTTCTTAGTATGCCCAATAGCATAATGATTGGTAGCTCAGTAACCATTACACAAAGTCCAAGGTGTGTATGAAAAATCAAGACTGGATAGGCTAGAGTAGATTTACATTTCTATAATTACTTAGAGTTAGATTAAATTTCATTCTTAATTATGTTTATTTCTAGAAGGAAAATGAGCTTAACAACATCATTAATCACATACGTCACTATGAGTTAAACCATATGCTTAGCTTTCAATAACTCAAAGTGGGAAGACAGTGATTGCAAACTTCAACTCAATTACTAGCATATCAACATTATCTATCTATGGATTACAATTAGGCTATGCATGAACACTTGTAACTTGTATGGTTGGGTATTGGATTACTCCACCATTCATCATTGGCACCATTCCCAGAGATAGTCAATGTGTGCTAAGTAACTAATTTCATAAAGTTCACTATAGCAAGAATTGCAAGTTAATTTTTCCTAATCTTTAACAATTCTAATAGAATGCACACTTAACTAATCAAGCATTATAACTAAACATGGATTTAACAAAAGATACACAACCACTTGTCAAACAAAGAATGAAGGGCAATGACAACATAGATAAGGATGAGGAATGAAATATGCCAATGCAATCTAGAATCTCTTATGCTCATATTGACCCCTACTATCTTGATTTTACTTTCATCTTTCATCAAGATGTGCAACTAAGGTGGAGAGACATACAAGGTAATATTTTTTTACCTCCAAAACATGTAGCACCCATCATGCTTCAGAGAGCTCTTAGGGGGATGAATTTGAGTAATGCACAAGAAGGGTATCATGTGACTAAACACATGACAAGGCCCTATCAACCCACAAAGAAGTAGATGAAGAGAGATGTTGTGATAAAGATTAGACATGCCCATAGCAAAGGGAAGTAGATCAACTTCCTTGTGGTCTTAAAAAAATTGGATGGTGATGCATTCATAATAGAAAAAATCCACTAGGTTCATGATGATAACTCTTAAACACCCATTATTCAATTAGATGAACTTGTTAAGGCACCACTACATTTCACCCTAGCTAAGACACATAGAAGGGAAGCCAAAGACTCTAAGTATAAGTAGGACTCAAGGCCAAGAGTTACTACTAGATACCAAAGAGAGGAACATTAGAATCATAGAAGGAGGACTAACTGGCATTTTTCTTGCACAACTTCATCCTCATCCTCATGATCATTTGTGGACTTAAATAGAAGGGGACATAGGTACAAAGACCATGATAGGAAAAGGTGTCAAACTCATGATCATGATAACTATAGCCAAAGGCACTATGATGAGTATAGTGAAGAGCATGAGCTAAGAAGAAATAGAGATAGGCACGAGAGAAGAGAAAGAAATAAGCATGAAAAGAAACACTACTACAATAGAGCTAATGAATCTTATGAATGTGAAGAGCTTCTACTAGCAACTTGAAGTATGTTCAACATTCAGGAAGCTATTTATGTCCCAACTAGACACATAAGGGATAATCATATCAAGCAACTTAACATGAATAACATGCCTAGATTTTAAGCTAGGTATAATGTAGATTCTCAACATCACCTTCAAGCATTCCATGATTTCTACACCCTATAAAACATTGAAAGTGATTAGCAAAAATTGGAGTTATTCCCTAGGACACTTGTGAAAGAAGCTGAAAGTTGGTATAGATTACTAGAATCAGAATAAATAAGAAGATGGAGTACCATGTTGGAACTTTTTAATGATAAATATTAAACTTATTCCTAGGTGTCCAATCTTCAAAAACAAATTCAAGGATGGAAGCAAGGGAGTCATGAATCCCTTGATGTGGCAATGGGCCGATACTATTCACTGTTGCATAGGTGCTTAGGCCATGAATTTTCTCAACAAGAGCAACTAAAGAACATTATTTCTAGGCTTAGAAATAAGACCAAAGAGACCCTTGGAGTTTATGCCCAAGGTTGATTATCGAAAATGTATGTCCATTGAATACAAAGACTAATTGATCAAGTGACAAAGAAGGAAGGAAAATTAAGAAATAGAGAATTAGCAAAGGAGTGTAATAAAGATCCATCCATTCGTAAAAGAAATGCAAGAATATGTGATCCATAGGAGGAGGAAACCTTGGACTAAGTGGTTCAAATCTGTCATGGGCATAGCTTCCAAGGTAGAAACGATATGGGATTTGGTTGATGAGAAGTTTACAACAGCCTTAAAGATTGTGAAGGAATGAACTAAGCCAGCCTTTAGTAAAGGCAAAGACAACAAGAAGAAAAAAGATGTATGATAAAAAGGAAAAGTGGCATTATTGGTTGAATGTTCAAAAACAAGATTTGAAGATGAGGAAGGATGTGCCATATGCCAATACGAACATACCAAGGGATGGTGTCCCATATTGGTACATTTACAAGAAACAAGGGGATATGCACTTAACCCTAAATTTATCAAGTAATAGATGCCTAAGCGGTTACCTTACCCTTAAGGTAACTACAAGTAAGCCTTCCAACCCACGTATTGTTCTAGTGGAGCTTACCCATAGCCACAAGAATAGTGCCACCAGTAGTGGCTACAATTCCAATTGTGGGCCATGCCACCACCACATCAATAGTATTCCTATCAATAGCCTGATACTTATCGATACTATGTCCAATGTCCAATCTCTCCAGGTAATTTAGTTGTTAAATCTTCACAATACTATCCATCTGAATACCATAGACCTAAAATGCCAAGGATAAACTCTAATCCATACATGCATCCACAAGCACTTGGTTCATCAAATCAAACTCTAAATTATTCTCCATTAGTACCATCACCTACTGTGCAAGGGGAACTACCATCATAGCCTCATTAGAGGAAAGCTATAAGGGTGGTGAATATACAAATAGAGGATTATACCAGCAATGATAAGGGCTAATCAAAGAAACATCCTTTCTTTAGGATAAGTTTAGAAAAGTCTGGTAGAGTTAAAACTTCATTGAAAGAAGATTCTTCTATGGAATATCCTCCTAGAAACAACAAGCTTTAGCCATCATCAAATACAAACATGTAGATTTTCATGCTAATAGAGATAGTATCATATTTGATCAAGGTAAGAATACTTCCCAGGAAAAGAATGGATCTAGGAGTTCCTTTGATTTATTTATGAGTAGCTAGAAATCTATCATGCAAGGCTCTACTAGATTCAAGTTCTAGAGTAAACTTGGTATCTCTAGAAACATACAAAGCAATGAACTTGATAACCTTAAAGAAGTGCAACATTTGATTAGATTTTGTAAATCAATCTATCACCATTCCTTTGGGATAGATAGAAGATGTAGTGACGACTATCAATGGGTGGTCACATCTTGTAGAGTTTCTAGTGATTAACATGAAGAAAAATGACAAGGAATTTTCTATCATAATGGGAAGAGCATGGCTTAGCACCATGGATGCTAAGTTAAACATTCGAGACTTGTCCCTCGAAATTTCTAAAGAAGATAAGCATGAATCCATACATATATAAAAGATTCCTTGCATTACTAATGATACAAAAGGGTACAATTATGGGCTGACACTTCAAAATGGCAACATGATTAGTACATTAGCTCACAAGCAATGCGAGAAATAGGTACATGGACTCAATGAAGCATAGGCCACTGTACCAAAAGACATCTAGTGGCAAAAAAATTAAGAATTTCAAATTGTCCAAAACATGCATGAAATAATTTGAACCACTTATTAACTACTCTTCTAAGAAAATGACCGTAATTGAGAACTTGCAAATGAAAATATTATATCATAATCATACACCAATAGAAAGAGGAAATAAGGACTTAGATGATTAAAACTCAATTACCATCAAGATTACATGGGACAATAACTGAAAAACTAAGTCACTAAGAATGGTAAGTGAGAAACCTCAAGTGTATGATCTAGGGGAACTAGGGTCTATTTTCCAAACATTAAGGATCATTAAACTTAGAAGGGTGGGATGAATAAGCTCCTCAAATCAAAAATTGCAACACAAAGAACATACTAATTTTACCGTGGTTCCCAAACTTGGGTATGTATGCACTTGAAGGGTAGTTCACTTGCACACGTTCGAACTTGTTTCTCTCAAACTATGATTTAAAGGGTATCACACCTTGTACAAGCTCTAAGCTCTGCTTTGGAGTGATTTGATGCCACAAAGCCACTTAACTACAAGGTTCCAACAAGCTTAGAATGTGATTTCTAGGATCCCCACAACCTCTACAACTAGAGCTCGACTTCAAAGTGTTATGATGCTATACCAAAACTCAATCCTACAGGATTTGAACAAGCTCAAGGATGATGCCTTCTTGCAAGAAGCACATCAACACCACAGGGCTATAAAATAGAAAAAATATTTACAAGGAAATAATTCCACTAATTTACTGGTCCTTGTACTTTGAGGTATAACAAATTTGATCACTGCAATAGTACAATAGATAGTTCAATGAAGCACATAAATATAATAAAATAATATACACAAAGATTGCTTGATGTTGACACTTGCTTGCATACCAAAACTTGCTCATTCCAAAAGAGAATGAAGTCTTCTTATAGCCTTGAAATTTCTAAAATTACCTCAAAATTTATGCAACAACTATCTAATGGCTAGGGAAGACCTCTTCTTCAAGATTGGAATGTATCATTGTTCAGACCTGAATTTAGGATAGATGTCTCATACCTAGGGGAGATGTCTACATGTAGATGTATTCTCTTTATGGTAGATGTCTATTTTTTTTCCAAGATGTCTTCTTTGGTTCTTATGTACTTTAGCCAAGACATCTTCTACTTCTTGTAGATGTCTTCTCAGCTTTTGGGCTTTGCTTCCAAAGCCTTCCTTTCATTGATTTGGCTCATCCTTGATCTTGGAAACTTCTTCATTTTGTTGTACTCTTTAGCTTTGCTCTTTCTCCTAATTTCTTTATGAAGATGTTTGTAGTCCTTACTTTGACATCTTGTTGTAGCTCTTGTTCCTTGAGTCTTCATTCATGTACAGTAGGTTCTTGTGGTCTCCACTTTGAAATCTCTTTGTAGATGTCATTTCTTGGGCTCTCCTCGTGGTCTCTCTATTCTTATCCTATGAATAATATCCCCATTCTTTGTGATGTCCAAAACTTATGAAAATGGATGAGATGATAGACCAATAAATACTAAAAATAATATTAACATGTCAAGACATATAAAGTCTAATGGCATCTAGGAACTAGGATAAAGGCTCTAATATTTAAGATGGTTCAAAGGCGTAAAGAAGGATGATATCGAATATGATACGATGCAAAAGTAAATTTGTCTCAAAGACGTGAATCACATAAAGATAAAAAAAAATAATTAGTCTATATCATATATCTATCCATACAACTATCAACTTTTCATGTAACTTTTCTTATTGAATCAATAAGCCATTAGTAACAAATAAACCAATATCTTATGATTCTATAATCATCTAGTATTCTACTCTTGAAGCATCAACAAAATGATAAGGTATAACAATTCCATTATAAGAGAGTAAATACATGCTTATCCAAATTTCAAGAATTAGATTAAATACTCATAAGAGAGGTCAAAACAACATAACTTATCATGCTAAAATACTCAAAAATAACCAAACAGATTTTTAGTAAGTTTTTCAAAAAAAATTTGTCTATATCCATGCCAAATTTAAATATTGGCAATAAGAAATATACAAAGTATTTTTGCCATATTTTTCTTACTCATTTTCAGCTATGAGAGTTGAAATGTAAAGTTTTGGTGCTTGAGTGCCTTTTGGGAAAAGTCTTAAAAGACTCCCCCTACACTAGTGCCTCTTGGATGATAATCAATGATTAGATACAGGTTCCTTTTGCATATGTGCAGATTCTAATGCTTTCTTTAGATCCTTTAAGATCAACTTGTTCTTTTCTTATCAAAGTACTATTCCTACAAATGAATATCAAGATCAAGTTGATGAGTGGCGAGGTACCTCTACACTCAACCATACCAAATGAGCGTCGCACATGTGATCCGATTGAACTCCATAGATGGACTAGTTGTGGCACCTAGATAGTTATCCATAGGTCGTAGTTCACTATCTTCCCACCTGGACTAGTATTGTATATTTGTCACGTATGGTTTAGTCCAGTGTGAGGTGTATGATGTGTTCCTAATTCTATGCTACTCCTAAACGCAGTGGAAAATAATATTAACTAATCTAAGCTAGGAGGAAAAGGATAAGAAAAT
>MNCI01001268.1:65752-113522 GCA_015680685.1 Gnetum montanum
TCATATAGTTCGTTGGTTCTCCAATGAACTTCCTCACTAAGTGTGGCTTTATTATCATCTTGTAGGAGAGGCATTGTTGTGTGTGAATTTATGCGTGACTTTTAATAATTATTATTTTCTAAAAGATATATCATTAAGTTCTTTACAGCAACCTTATATGATATAACTAATCTAGATAACTAGCACCAACCCTGGGAACAGTGCCAATGATGAGTGATGAGGTATCCCGACACTCAACCATATGAAACAAGCGTCACACGCACGATCTGGTCAAACTTCGCAGATGGACTAGTTGTGGCACCTAGACAGTTATCCTTAGGTCACAGCTCGCTGTCTTCCCACCTGGACTAGTATTGTATATTTGTCACGTATGGTTTAGTCTAGTGTGAGGTGTATGATGTGTTCCTAATTCTATGCTACTCCTAAAGGCAGTGGAAAATAATATTAACTAATCTAAGCTAGGAGGAAAAGGGTAAGAAAATATAATCTAGCCTAAGTGCGATGAGCAACCGGTTCCTTGATCAACTATACACATCTTGGACTTCATGCACGACTACCACTGGGACTACCAAGCGTAGATCCTAGGTATGCCACTGGGATTACCAAGCATAAATCCCAAATATGCCACTAGGTTACCAAGCGTAGATCCTAGCTACACCACTGGGCTACCAAGCAGTCACACTTAAATGCTCATAATCAAGTCGTACTCGTTCCGCGTTCTAGGAGTTTAAGGGTGAGAGAGAGAAAATAGTAAATAACATTAACTAAATAATAAATAAATAAATAACAAAGTGAATGCTGCAATGATGAAGTAATCTTGATCTTTATTGTCGGTCATGTGCATGTCCAAGTACAGCACACTTGAATAAAGACACCGTACAATTACATTCACCACACTACGGGCAGACACGGGAAAAAAAATCTAACTCTAGAGGGATCAAACTGCTAGAGCTTCGCTACTCTAAAACTGGGATCCTTAACAAGGGAGAGTCGCGTCTTATTTATAGATATGGCTGCAGACTACGATATCATGTACGCGATATCATAGGGAAGATGCGATATCGTGTACACAATATCGCAGGGGATGTGATATTGCGTGCGTGATATCGCGGCCTATGCGAATCGTGTCTGATCACAAGTATAGAGACTAAAGTCTCCTATTAAGAGTATTGATAGTTCCTCTAGAAATGTTTCTTTAGAAGATTCACAATTTTCATCAAAGATACCAATTCAAATTCTTTATTCTTCCAAAATAAATGAGCTTTGTGATATCAAAGGAAAGCATAATGTATAATAAAAGTTTAACACAAGGCCTTTAGTTTTGAGCCATATAGAACCAAAGTTAGGAATCTAAAACATGATTTTTCAATAAAAATTTTACAAATTTACAAGTACCACAAAATTTCATTCAATTATAAGATTAATCACATCATGCTCATGCATTCACAAGAGATACCATAATCAAATATTCTAATAGTACTAAAAATATTCTTTTGTAAGCACTTATCTTAACATTTGTAGAATAATAAAGCTAACATCCCATAGCTTGAAATGAAGTAAGCACACATTAACATAATTTAGTCTTTCTTACTTCAAATTAAATACTGACACAATATTTAGCAAGCAAGGAAATAAAATCTTACCTTGACTTATCTTACTTGCAATTGAGAATTAAGGTACCTAGAGTTCTAGAGAATGAGATTCCTCTTTTGAGGTTTCTCTTCTTGCATAGAATTCTTCAATTTTCAAGGCTTGGCTCCCTTTCACAAATTGGCTGGATAGTATCTTCTCATTCTCAGGTTCCTTCCTCTTGATTGTTGAAACTTTTTGAACTCCCTTGTTCTTTTGAGTTGTCCAATCTTTCTTGACTCCTCTCTAGTTTGTTTACCTATCCTTTTTACCCTATGAAAAATCATTTCTAAGCATATTTGAATAAGACTAAGGAGTCCTATGATATGACTAGGTGCTCATGTGATAATATTTTAAATTGCACTCCCATTGTTTATGCCCCAATTTATGACAATAATAACATCTAATCTTCCTATTTTAGTAAAAGTAATTACAATGGTCAAACCTTTGTGGAGCTTTTTATTAGTTTGGAGCTACTTTTGATTGGAATAGAGTTTCTCTTATCACTTAAATATTTGGACAGTTCTTTTGTTGGGATGGAGTTTGTGTAGATTCCTTTTCTTGGGAATAACATCCTAGTTCACTTTTATCTTGTGGAGTTCTTCCTTGTCCAAGAACCATCTGAAGGGATTCTTTTACCTTGACTAGCCTTTCATTCACAAGTTTAGCATTTACAATTTCTTGCTTAACTTGCTCATAAGGCAAGGTTTGCATTTCATTCTCAGCCCTTAGTTCTAATATTTCTTTTGTAAGATTAGAAATTGTTGTATTTAATAAGGTAATTTCTTAAAACTTTGTTTTAACTTTCTTGTTTAACTTTGTACAAATATTTGCAAAAGATAAAAGTTCATTACACAATAAATCAAACCTCTCATCCTCATTAAGTTTATCATCTAAGGTGTTAGCATGATCATCAGTGAGAACTATATAGATGAGATGTGAATTCTTTGCATCATCCTTTTGCTCTTCATCATTCCAACTAGTGTAGAAGTTGGTCTTTTTTATCTCTTCATCACTTGTGTCCTTTCATCTTAACTTGCCACTATTAGGACATTTGAAGGCCATATGGCCTCTTTCTCTACATACTCAACATTTTATAGAAGAACTGGAATTTGAAATATTTTTTCCTCTTTCCTTACCTCTTTCTTTACCTCTGAATTGAATAGATTTATTTTCTTTTGAAAAAATTCTTAGACATTCATCTTTTTGCTTTTGGTTTTTGGACTTCTCTAAATAGTTCTTACTCATCTACTTAATCACATTGGTTAGTTTTTCAATCTCAGTCTTAAGGTTTGAGTTTTCTCTTTCCTTGACATGTAAAACATATTTCATTTCAAAACATAAGCTTTGAAAAGAAATAACTTCATGGAAAAACATCCCATACCTTTCTTCAAACGAAATGTCATTATTTGAAATTTTCTTATTTTTTAGATTGTCATAAGTCTTACAATTATAGTCTCCTCTATTTTTGAATGTAAAGAAGAGAATGGGATATTTACCTTTGGAACAATTATTATATAGGAATTGATCACAATAATTGATGAAGCATATTAGTCTCTTTATCCATATATGTCTGATGTTAATAGTTCCTTCCATGTTCACTCTTGAAGATTGATGTAGAGTGCAAGAGAACCTAGCTTCGATACCACTTGAGGATAGTTGAACTTAGGAGGGATGAATAATTTTTCCAAATCCAAAATTGTAACACAAAGCACACACCAAGTTTACTGTGGTTTTTCAACTTGGATACGTCCATACTTGGATGGTAGTTCACTTGTACACCTTTGGATATTTTTTCTTTCAAATTGTTGTTTGAATGATACCATACCATGTAAAAGCTCTAAGCTCTACTCTAGAGTGATTTAACACTATGAATCCACTCAACCCTACAAAGTTCCAACAATTTTAGAATGTGGTTTCCAAGATCCCATAACCTTTACAACTTGAGCTCTTCTTTGGAGTATTATGGTGCTACAACAATAGTTAATCTTGTAGGATCCCAATAAGCTCAAGGAAAATGCCTTCTTGCAAGAAACACATCAACCTTGCAAGGCTACAAAAGAGAACTAAGAATTATAAGGAAAGGATACAATTGATTTGCTGGTCCTTGTACTTT
This sequence comes from Gnetum montanum, assembly GCA_015680685.1. Taxonomy (NCBI): domain Eukaryota; kingdom Viridiplantae; phylum Streptophyta; class Gnetopsida; order Gnetales; family Gnetaceae; genus Gnetum; species Gnetum montanum. Next base: position 69,498 of record MNCI01001268.1, read on the forward strand.
GAGGTATAGCACAATTGATCATTACAATAGTACAATAGATAGTACAATGAAGCACACAAATACAATAGAATAATATGCACAAAGATTGCTTGATGTTGAAACTTTCTTACATACCAAAACTCTCTCATTCCAAAAGAGAACGAAGTCTTTTTATAGCCTTGATGTTTCTAAAATCACCTCAAAATTTATGCAATGGCTATCTAATAACTAGGGGAGACATCTTATTCAAGATTGGGATGTCTCATATTTTAGACTTGAATTTAGGATAGACATATCATAGCCAAGGGAGACATCTTCTAGGGGATGTCTACATGTCGACATCTATTATTTTTCCAAGATGTCTTCTTTGATTCTTCTATACTTCGGCCAAGACATCTTCTACTTCTTGTAGATGTCTTCTTAGATTTTGGGGATTGTTTCTTGAGGCTTTTTTTCATTGATTTAGCTCACCCCTGATCTTGGGAACTTATTCATTTTGTCGTAGTTTTCATCTTTGCTCTTTCCCCCAATTTCTTTATGAAGACATTTGTAGTTCTTATATTGACATCTTGTTGTAGCTCTCATTCCTTGAGTCTTCATTTATATCTGGTACGTCCTTGTGGTCTCCACTTTGACATATCTTTGTAGATGTTATTTTTTGGGCTCTCCTTGTGGTCTCCATGTTCTTGTCTTATAAACACAACAACCACACAAACATCCTTGTTCTCCATTTTACTTAAGGTTTTGACATACCAAAAGGTTAACAAACACTTGTCCATGAGTTTAGTCATGGGGGAGATGCCTTATCATGACATAGAAATTAATAAGTGCTTTTTAATCTTTTTTTGTTTTCTAATTTTTGTGGTTTATAATTTTTGTTATACCTTTTTCTTTTCTTAATACTTTTGACATTCTTTGATATCTTTTTATTATTTTATACTTTTTTAATTCCTAATAATTTTTAAATTCTTTGATGATTTTTCATTATTTTTATATTTTTCCATTATTTCTACCTTTTACAAGTTTTCATACCTTATTTTCATTTTCTTTGTACATATTTTTTATTGTTAATAAAACATACCAAGAATAAGGCAAGATGTAGTCCAATAAGGTCAATATTTCTCTATGTTATCAAGTCATAAGGGATTGATTATTTGTACAGTGAGATCACAACATCCATCCAACCATTCCAGTAATAAGAGGTTCTTACCATGGCCATAATGATATTCTTTCCATCATGAAACTAAGACTAAATTTATGATCATTATGCCTAGACAAAAAAGTGAAGAACCAAGTGGAAATGTGAAGTGTGTGAAATCAAGGAGATTTGTAGAATCTCTTGGATCATTGATGTATGTTCTATCATGTTGTTAAGGTTATAATAATATCCTTGTAGATCTAACAAAAAATGAAAGTAAGAGTACAATAAGTGCTTCCTTACCATATCACTAGAAAGACATGTTACCCATGCCTAAAGGTAGTCCTCTAGTAAGGTTAACACCTAATGGGTAGTGGAGTAATCCAACATCCAACCATACAAGTCATAGGTGTTCATGCGTAACCAGATTATAATCTATGGACAAGACAATGTGTATATGCTAGTAATTGGTTAAAGTTCAAGATTAATGTCTTCCCACATGGAGCTAGTGTAGTCTATGTGTATGATTTAGCTCATAGTGAGGTATATGATATGTTTATATTGATAGGCCATTTCTCTTAGCAAATATGGTAAAGTGAAAATATTTTCTAGTTCTAAGGAAAACAATAAATAATTCTATTCTATCCTATGACAATGGATATTTGGTCCTAATTTGTTGTACATTCCTTGGACTCATGTAGTCATCACTGGGATTATCGAGTGTACCACTACTAGGTGTACTAAGAGATAACACTACTAGGTTATCAAATAACTATACTTAGCACTCAAAACTAGTTGTATCAATGCTACTTAATAACAATGAAAGTAAAGTGCATGGAATAGTAAACATTAACTAGGAAAGCAATAATTAGTAATCTAAGTGAAAATGGTAAGCATTATTCTAAGTAAAAAGAAAGAAAACTAAGTGGATGTTGCAATGATATTAGAAATCTTAATCTTTATTGCCAAATGATGAGTAGTGAGTATACCCTCTACTTCTAACCGTACAAATCATAAGCATTCATGTGTTATCTAGTCAAATTCTATGGATGGGACTAGTTATGCATCTAGATCATTAAGCATTGATTGTAGTTTGTTGTCTTTCCACTTCGACTAGTGGTAGCTTTATCATGTATGATTTAGTCCAAGGTGAGGCATATGATGGTTGATGTTGTTTTGCCTTTATGTTACTCTTAACGATAATAGAGAAATTAATTATGTAATCTAATTAATAGCAAAATGATAAAGTCTAAACTAGTCTATGGCCAATGAGTGTTTGTTCCTAGCTTACTATATACGTCATGAACCCATGTATCCACTACTAGGATTACCAAACATTATGCTTTTGGGTGAGCAAGCAATAACATTTTTGGGATTACCAAGCGAATACATGTTTACACTCCAAACTAGTTGTGCTCATTCCACCAATTGATTAATGTGCATGAAAATGTAAATATTAACTAAGTACATGAAACATAAATATTAACTAAGTACATGTAAAGTAAAATTTCAATGAAAGTAAATTTAATCTAATTCAAAGTGTTGTAATAAATAAGAATCAATCTTGAACTTATTATCATTCATGGAATGTGTTTAGGTGCATTGCCACTCGAATAAGGCATCATACAACTCACTTAGATCCACACTATGGGCACTCACTGATTATTCTCTAAGACTATGAAATAAAATTACAAGAGTTCGAATACTCTATTGATAAAAGAATGGCATGAATCATGCACCTAAGTGTTGTATTTATAGGAAGGCACACATCTCGTGATATCAAATATCCAATATTGAAACTTGTGCTTTGATATCGAGGCTAAGATATTAGGTCCCTAATATTAGATATTTGATAGCAAATACACAATATATTATCCAATGAAAAACATGATTTATCATACTTCCACGATTGAATGAAAAGTTATCCTCAAGTGAAAAAAAGAAGGAAAAAGTTAAAAAATATTAGGAAGGTATGGGATTAATGACTAACTCTATATGAGAATAAGTTAACTTGGCCATGTTGATAGTAGGTAGGTCCAAGAATGAATTGGAGCAATAGGTAGCAATAGTGCATGCCCTATATGAGAAATAATTTGTCGATCAAAAAGATACTTTGGAAAAGTTTGATGTGGAAAATTTAGAATTTGTAGTAAAGGCTAGCTACCAAGGCTAGAAAGATGTTGCAACTAACCTGACCAGAAGAATGTTTGATTATTAGGAATTGTGAAAAAAGGCTAGAGAATTTGAAGAGGAATGAAGGTAGTTTGTAGCATGGTCTATGAAAGAAAATTAGATGTTCCCACAGCTACCATGCCCATGGGATGTTCCGACTCCATTAAAAATTGGTAAATTAGCATGGATGGTACATGATCCTAGAATAGAGAAGGAGAAGCTTTAAGTGTTGCTCAACCAATACCAATTTCCAAAGCTTGATGGTAAAGGAAAGAAACCAATGGAAGAGCCACCACCACCGAGCACTTAGGCTACATTGAGCTCTTCAGTTTTATCTTGTTTTGTTATTTTTTCAGATAACTATATCTAAATTTTGTAAAACACTAGTGCGGTATTCAATGTCATGTATTTAGTCATGAAGTCATGTATAATTGAATATACCTCCTAATTTTGTAAGGGACTCTATTCTCATCTTTTTTTAACTCAAAGACAAGTTTTGAATTAGTTGTGAGGGTATGATAAATCCAAATTTTAAGGTCATACAACATTGTAGCAATGATTTCATTGATCCGATGTCACTTCATATGCTACATCATCGTTGATATGATGTCTCAAGATGTGTACAATTCTATGAATACAATCCTTGGGCACATGATTCAATAACTTTCTATTTCATACCTCACTGAAATTGTTAAAGTTTTTTATGTAGTTTTAGCAATAGGAGTGAATGCCCACAATGTGATGTCCATTAATTGAATGGAGTCTTTATTCAAAGAGATTGTACTCAGGCATAGTTTGCAAATGTAAATAAAGATCAAGATTACTTTACATCATTGTAGTGTCCACTTAGTGTTTACTATTTTTACTTAGAATAATGTTTCTTTTTTTTCCTAATTGAATGTTTTACTTTTCCAAAGCACATTACCTTTCCTCGTTTATAGCAAGTGAAATGAGTATGATTGATTTTAGGCACTTAAGTGTAATCGTTTGGTAAGAACATTAGTGTTGATTACTTGGTATGCCTAGTAGCATAACGCTTGGTAGCCTAGTAATGATTACATGAAGTCCAAGGTGTGTACTAAAAATTAGGACTAGGTACTCATCTCCTTAGGCTAGAGCAGATTTACATTTCTATAATTACTTGGACATAGATTAAATTTCATTCTTAATTACGTTTATTACTAGGAGTAAAATGGACTTAACAACATCATTTATCACATGTGTTACTACGAGTTAAACCATATGTGTAGCTTTCACTAACTCAAATTTGGAAGAGAACGATCACAAACTTTAGCTTAATTACTAGCATATCAACATTGTCTATCTACAGATTATGATCAAGCTATGCATGAACACTTGTAAACTGTATGGTTAGCTATTGGATTGCTTCACTACTCATCATTAGCCCTTCCATCTAGGATTCAAACCAAGTCCAAAGCACTTTATAGTGACATCACATTCTATCATCCCTAGGACTAACATTCATAAGACTATTACTATTGTAAGGAGTATTACCACTTAGCAATGTAGTGCAAGGAAGGAGTTTATTAATACCAAACTTTTTATTTTTTTAGATTTTCAAGAAGTTGTCTACCTTTAGGCATGGATAACATGTCTTTCCAATTGGATCCCCAAAAAATTTTATTCTATGTTTTTTATTTTATTTTTACTATGCTAACTTTACCATAGGACTAACTTTAGGCATGGGTAACTTGTCTTTCTAGTGACATGGTAAGGCAACACTTATTGTACTATTACTTCCATTTTTCATTAGAAATTTAGAAAACAATACATCCTTAGAAATAGATAAAACTCATAGTAGTAGTCTAAGAGAATTCACAAGTCTCCTTGATGTCATACCCTTTTCAGTCCCACTTCTATGACATAGCAACTCAACTTAGTGTATAGGTGATGTCCCTCATTTATTTTCCCATTTTATTATTTTTTCAATTTTGCAACTTAATGTTTCTTCAATGTTCTTGTAACTTCTCTACCTATCTCATTTTCTTTCTCTCATAAACACATTAGTGAGGATTAAGAAATTTTGTTCTATTCCAATGAGGATGTGTTGAGAGCTTAAGTGGGATAGTATGTGAAATCGCATCACATATCTACTACTACCATGGCTATTACAGTGTGCACATATATGGGAAGAGAAATGAGAAGAGTGCATAGGTATATCAAAGCATGGAAACATTTGAGGGATTGGTTGTTTCTCATAGTAGCTGATTTTGCATGCATCCTCTTTGCTTTGCTTTGAAGTAAATTTTCTATAAGATATAATTATCATGTTTTGTAGTAATAGATAATGGGGTTTCATGTGGTTTTTCTGATAATCATAGGAAGGTTCTCGTATTATAGTAGTAGTTGTGGAACCTCTCGTTGTAATATTATTAGGCTTCCACATTAGGAGTGCAGTGTTTCTTGAAAGATAAGCTTGTTGATCTTCTCGCTTATCTTGTTGGGTTTGTGAATCTTTGATTCCATCGAAAGAGTCACTCTCTGTCATGTGTCTATTGATGTGTAAATTTTGGATACATCAACACCTAGGAAAAAGCTCATTTAGGGAGACTATTACCTAGGGTGCCTCTAGTATGGGTACAGAAACCTAGGGTGCCTCTTGTATGGGTAAAGAAACCTAGGAATGGTTATCTTAAGGGTCTTTGATTAACATCTATGATAAATTTCAATATGATATATGTAGTGTTGTTAGCATTCAATGGGTGTTTGTACACCTACATTGATTGGTTTTTAGGTTTGATGCATCTAGAACTAGCTCTTCCCTATCTATCATCTTCTGCAAGTCATCCTTCAGGGTAAGGCAAAAGTCTATGTCATTACCAGGCAATTTGTGATAGTGGCAAAAGTGGTCTATCTTGAAGTATTTAGGTAGCTGTGGGTCATCTTTCATTATTCTAATGGGATCCTTGGCTATTTCTTAAAATTTATCATGTTTCTTTCGGGAAGATTCAGAAATCTATTTGTATTGGATACACCAACTATTCAATAGTTGATCTAACATCTCTGATGGTTTTAATGGTAGTACAATGTATTTAAACTTGTCCTTCCTTTCAAAATTGGGTCTAGTCATTGTCGATGCAATGGCCCCAGAGGTTGAAGGTTGGTTGTCATAGTTATTATTCATGGGGACCTTGGGTGGATTATTCCTTGGCACCTAGCTAGTGATCCTAGCCTCTATAGTTGCTATAGTCATATTTTTATGTTTATCATTCTCCTTGTCTTTCTGCATATGTTGACTTTTTTATGCTAAATAGGCTAGGTTGTGACTGGCATCCAAAGCATCTTCTATATTCTTAGTTTGGAAGAATGCTTGGCTAAGTGACTGCAGGTCAAGGTAGTAAAGTTTAGACTTGATAAAGTCATTAATTACCCTCTTAAATATAGCCAAAAAGTTATTTTTGGCTATGGGCTCTAGTATTTCATTTAGAAGTCCATTCCATCATTTGATTAACTTTTGTACGAGCTCAAGGAATCCCTATTTGACCTTCATGAGTTGGTTAAGTATGATTTCAAGCTTCAAGTTATAGTTGAAGTGATTAATGAACTAAGCTATCAAGTCTTCAAAGTAGGATATTGATCCTCTAGGTAATTCTCAATACCAATCAAGTGCTTTCCCAATAAAGGACATAGGAAAAATCCTCATGATGGTCTGAGGCCATGGCTACAATAACAAGCACTTAGATCTAAAGATTATAAGATGAGAATTAGGGTCACCTTCTCCATTGTATTTGGTAAACTAGGACATGGGGACACCAAGAGGGAGTGTCAAAGGTAGAACCACAGGACTAATAGGATCATCTTGGTAGAAGTCTATGATCTTTACTCTTTGGGACATAGAGGCTTTCAGCCTCTTTAACTCATTTTTCAGCTCCTAGATCATCTAGAAGGCTTGGTCCAAGCCCTACTATGGTCTTGTTGGTTGTGAGGCCTACACATATGATTGTAACATCAATTGTGAGACTTGTGGCCTTGATATGTATTACATGATAGAAGGAAGGGGTTTTGTTATGGTTGTGACTTATGAGCCAAACAAAGAAAAGGATGTCTGTGTCAATACTTGAGGCAAAAATAGGATAAAGAGGGTATGTGACCCTTGTGTTGCTTAGGAACTTATAGTGGATCCCATGTGTGTGGTTAGCAGATTTGTGGTAGTAAAAGCCATTGTCGATGATTTTATATATCAAGACTATGTTGTAAATGGCATTGATGTGTTTTGATTTATTTTTTGTAGCATTTCTTAAGTTTGATGAGGAAGGAATTGTGACCTTTGGGGATGTTTATTGGAACAATCCTTCTATGATGTCTTCAGGCTTAGATTTTACCTTAAATTCATCCTCCTCTTCTTATTGTTCCTCAAATCTATGCTTGTCATCTTCATCTTCCACGACAATCATTTGGGCTAGGATGCTAGCATAGATGTCATTAAGGGAAATTTCATCATACGGGGAAGGGATGTACTCCTTTCCACTTTTGTGTATGAGCTTGAATATCCTCTTGGCCTTGGCTTTAATTCATGGAATTAACATTCTTGCCTATATTTTTGCACAAATGAAGTTATAGTGATCTTCATTTATAGCTACAAAATCAAGACTCTCCCCTCTGACTCTCAAAGATCTGCTACACTCCATGATGGTAGGGTCTTTAGGGGCCATAGACCCTCATAGCCTGCTGATATAAATTACCATCATTGTAGTTATAAGGCAACTTAGTTGATTGTAAGAGAGACATGGTTATTTTAATGAAAACAACTCAAGATAGGCTATGAAAAGAAAAATTGATAGTAGATTCCAATAATGGAAATCAAAAGAAATTAGAGGAAGTAAGAAACAGTTGAAAATGGGATACTTACTAAAAATAGCAAGTGGGAGGTAAGGGGGAGTATACTCCCTTACCCAAGATTGAAATTTACAAAGGTGATAGCAATCCTTACCGACATCAACCTTTTAACTATCACACTCCTTAATGTCCAATGCTAGCTTCCTAGTTGTCACATCCCTTGGGTGTGGCAAAGGAAAAAGAGGGGATGAAATCGAGGGATCTCATACCTTACAAGGCCAATGTTGGTAAAACGAGATGACATCTATTAAGGGTGTAGTGAAAAAGATATTTCAAGGTTTTCATTGGGAAAATTATAAATTTCTAGTAGGTAGGCAACGTTGGTTGTGGGGGCAATCAGATTTGGCTATAGAAATTAGGTGAAGGCCCTCCTTCTAACTCCAAGAAACTATTGTGATAGATAATCTTGGTCACTAAGAAGAACCAAGAATTTCTAGTCATAGGTAGCCTCAACCTTGATTCCCCTAGGGCCTTTGTAAGAAAAATGGAATTTAAGATGCCTTGGACAATCTGGTAGATCACCCAGGGAGTTAGGAGGGTGCAAAATCGGGGTGTAAAAAGATGCAGATCTATAAAATAATGCAGTAGAAATATAGCAATTATACCTAAAATTGTACACAAATTGAAATCATGAATTTCATTAAATGAAAAATGAATGAGTTTAAAGATGTGTACAAAATTGGTACCTAAGAGGGGGGCAAGGGGGAATTCACTTGGACAGGGTTTAGAGTCTATTGAAGCCATGATCAACTCCACAATCTGGTATCTCTGCCACTCCTAATGCTATCAAACATCCTTTATCACCACCTTAGATCTACAAAGTTGTTTGATGCTAGGGGTTATGAAAATGTAAAGGATTGGGGTGGCCAGAGTGCACCACGTTGGGATTTGGTGATCCTAGGAGGCTAATGTTGACACCCAAAGCTCACAATCCAAAAGGGGGTGGGGGGTTAATGAGTTGCAAAGGTTTCATGTTACTAGACACCAAGAAGTTATGTTTCTTTCTAGGGAAGCAAGAGCTCTTAGATGCTAAAATTCTAAGGATGCTAAAAATGGAAAAGTGTGGAACCTAACATGATTTAATTTGTGTACAAGGGTGCCAAGGTTTGGTTTTTGTAGTGTTATGGCCATGATTCAAGTTGCAAATTAGCTACAAATGGCTAACATCATTGGCTGAAAATTCACTACCAATGGCTAATTGATAGGCTGAAGATTAGCTGCCAAATTGCTAAAAATTAGCTAGCATGTTTAGTGGGTAGCTGTGGTCCACCCCCCATGCATCCTAGCTATCTGGCCCATCCACACTATCTGATCCCCTCTCTCCTAGCTAGTTTACTCCCTCCACCTATTGAGGGGGGATGGAAAGTCAACACTAGGGGTGAAGGTCAATCCCTCAAGGCTAGGTCACCCCCTTTCTACACTAGGGATAGGTGAGTTCTACCCCCTTAAACTTCTCCATGCTAGCCTTGAAGACTCCTAGCTAGCTTACCCCTCTATATGGGCTGTGTTAGTGTAGAGAAATGTATACCCCTCATAAAACCCATAAAATTACCATTTTTGGCATTCCAAAAGGCATTTTTGTGTCCCCCAAGCCCAAATATAGACACCAAGTGACTCTTTTCACTTGGGGAATGAGAATTTAGTCACTTACGAAGCATTTTTCAGCCCCAAAAGTATGAAACATGTGAGATTGCCCCTTTATGGATTACAACCTTCACATTTACAATAAAATATTGCCTCAGGTTTCATGGGATTGGATTACACAGTTTTCAACATGCAAATTTGGTGGTGTTTTACACATTTATGCTTAATTAGGTCTCATTACATCCTAAAATTAGAGTTTAATGAAAGATTCATATTTATGAGCAAAATAAAAATCTATTAAATGAACCAAAACTTAAAATGAAATACAATAAGAAATAATCTTTATCTAATGTTAAGTCTTCATCTAGCTCCTCCTTGTCCACTTCCAAAGCTTTATATTGAATTTACATGCAAAACAACTCGAAAGGGTTAAAATACATTCATAGTAGAGAAAATGCATCTTGAAGCTCCATGGAACAAGACTAAAAGATGAAACCAATGCTACAAAGCTTATTGTTAGAACCGACAATAATTACCAATTTAGCTTAATGGTCAACTAATATCATAAATTATACATACATTAATTTATAATAAATCCATGATTATTCTATCTATGATATTTTTGTGGAGTTTCTAGCATTATATTTTTGAAATAACTACAAAGCTAATACTAAGTTAATGAACTGTCAAATACTATTTGATGTAATACCTCACCTTTCTAATAAAATCCTCAAGTATGTTAATATCTAACCATTGGGTTAGAACCCACATATATGCGAGTTTGGTCCCTTAAAAATATACATATTAAAAATAAAAAATTAGAGTACTACAAAGAAGAAAAACTTGAAATTAACAAAAAGTAAAGGCCTAATAGTTTTGGGAATACCTTTTCAACTTTTCATCCTTATAACTAATTTTGAACAACCTTTCCTATAGGGTAGAAAATTGGACATTCTATTTAAAGATTAATATTGGGTGGATGGGGAGGAAGCTCCCACCTTGTTAGTAGAAGCAACATTATGCAAAGATATTATCTCCATATCTTAACAAATAGCTACAAACAAATTATTAGAAGTTAAAATATCTTGAGCATGTTATCTATTCTAAAGATTGACATGTAATCACTAATAGATAGACTTTCTCAATGTTTTTTTATTATGAAAATCTTTTTGAAAATCATCTAAATCAACAATGGGTTTATATGAGACCTCAAGAACAAATATTTGATTCTCCTTGGTCATTAAATATTTCTTTGAAATTGATTTGATTGGAACCTTTCTCAAAGGTTTATTTTGTTAGACAATAGTAAAAGAAAATTTTATGCTAACTTTTGAAACATTAGCAAAAGAAATCATTGTAAGATCTGTAGCATCTATAAAAAAATCTTAGCATGATTTACAACATTTATAGAAGAAACCTTAGTAGTGTTTATAGTATCTTGGTGTTGACATGCTTGTGTAGAAATTTTTTCAAACATAAAGAAATATGAATAAAAATATGATCCTCTTGTTGATAATAGTCATATAACTTTGGAAGATTATAATAAATAACCTTATGCACATATCAATTCTTCTATCACACAAAATAACTTCTCACTTAAGTGAATCAAAATTTACCTTAATAATTTATTGAATTATATAAAAATGAATATTTATAGTTAGGATTTTAAAATACTTGATTATAAAAATTTGAGAGATAATATCCATTTCAACTTTTTCAAAAATTAATGGAAGAGTCTATAATTCAACAAGATAATGATTCCTTTAAAATTTTGAAGATGTTGGATTAAAAGAGGGAGTTCACTTTCAAATAATCAATAAACCATGTTGATGATTGAAAAAACCAATATCAAGAGTCTTAGAATAATCATCAAATCAACAAATTCTATCAACAAAAATGAGTTTGATAGATAACATGCATGGTGATGAGCACTAAGCAGTCCCTACATCCAATCATATGAATCACTAGCATTCACTAAGCAATCTAGATGAATTTCATAGACTTTAGCTCTCTAAGTACACTAAGTCTAGGAGGTGAATCTAATGTATGTGATTGTTGCATTCTCAATTTCACTTGTGATGTGCAAGTGTATGGTTAAGTGTAATTAAGGCATATGATTTTTATCTTTTTATATTTATTATTTAAATCACCTACTTGTCAGAAAATAAAGTAATTAAATGTTTGATTAATCTAATAACTAGCTGATATCTTAACTAATCCTAACATAAGCATCCATTCCCATTTACCATACACATCCTAAACCATGGTGCAACGTTACTAGGTTACTAAGTAGTAAGCGCTACTAGAATTACCAAATGTTAATGTATGTTCGAAATGGTTGTACTTATGTGTATTACTTAATCATTATTTAATTTACTAATTCAATGCATTAAATTAAATTTCTCAAAAAATAAATGCATTAAGTAAACATTAAGCTAGTTCCAAATGTTGTAAGGTTTTTGAGGAAAGCTTATCTTTATTATCATTCAAATCAAGGTGCTTACATACATCAGTGTTCAAACAAAGATCTATACATTTTTCACTCCTACTACGAGTAATTAGAAAATATTCTAACTATTAGATGAACAAAATGCAAGAGCTTAACTAAGAGACTAAACAATGGATGTCAAAAATGTGGCTAGTATGTGCATTTATATAGGTGATAAAAGACACTATGTTCATGTGTACATGTCAATGCGTCAAACCCTACGTTGACATGATCACATCAACATAGTCCATGAACATGACTGGTTATATTAAAAAAATAGGCAATGAATTGTTTGTGTTCAATGTTGAACACCCTAACTACATTCCATAGCTCCTAGTAGTCATTCATTCTTTTGACCAGGTTCTTTGCTATTGATCTCTAATTTATGAACTTTTCCTTAAGAAGCTTGAGTTCAACATTGGTTGTTTCCAAATTTTGTTTTATCTCCTTATGCTGCTTGAACTCATTCTCAAAAAATAGGTACGAGCTAGCCACCTACTTCTCCAAATCTGACTATAGCATTCTGATAGTTAGCATTGCCATGTTTTCATAGTGAAGGTTAGTGAGCTTCATGTATTTGATAATTTTTTTGATCTGTAGCTCCTTGAGGTAGATTTCAATTTTGTTATATATGCTCATCCCATCAAAGATAGGTTGTTACACATCACCTCCTTGTTTGAGTTGCTGGAAGGTCTCATTTACCTTTGCCATTACAAGTTTGATCTCTTTTTCATTGATTTCCTTTTTCAAGCTGACCTAGTCTCTATAATGTTTCTTGATCCAATTGAATTTTAGGGCCTTGTCCTTCTAGGTGATGATTTTGATTACATACCTCTAGTGAAGGGCACAGATGTTCTTCATTAAGAGGATACAGTTCTCAACTACTAACATCCTCAAATCCATTGTCACCTTGAAAAGCTAATCCTACTATTATGGCATGTATTTGATCATTTGCTCTTTCTAAAGCTTGACAATATGTAGTCAATGATTATTCTTGGTTAGATTTTCATTCTCCCACCAAACCTATAACAAGTCCTTTTGATTGATATAGATAGTTGCATCAACCAATAACTAGTCAAAGATCATTGACTCCTTCACATATTCACCGTCTTGGAATTTGAATTGAAGCCACTAAAAAGATTCATCCCTAGTTATTTCTTGGCTAAGTACCATGGGATTAGCAATATGGGCTCTAAGTTCAGTAACCTTTGTAGCCAACCACTAATTTTGAGCTCTAGCTATTTCAAGTTGAGCTTTTGCAATAATGCACTTGCCCCTTGACTCTAATAGTGCTAAACAGGTAGAAGAGATGTCATATGGAAGGCCAAAGACCTCTATAATTAGTTATCAGGTTTCAAACAATCATTCTAGCAACTCCTTGTGATGGTCTACATTAAGTCTTCCACTTATTGCTTTTGTAAACATCTACACATCTCTAAGTGTAACAATATCAAGTACAAACATCACATGAACATTTAGGACCTTGTCTACTCAATATGCCACCACCTAGGCCATTATCTTCTATCCTTGGTGCCACATCACCAAGACAGTCACCTCATCTCCCTTCATCAAATGCACCAAGAAGGTAGCAACATTTCTAGAGATTTCTAGGAATTGTTGCTATTCTGGAATGGATACCATTACCTCTCAGGCATTTAAATTTGAGCACAAAAACACTTGCATTATTTGGGTAGAGAAATTTGGCACCATGTCCTCCAACTGGCTTATTATACAAGTTACCTCATTCAAATGGCTCAAGGTTGGTCTATAGACAAATAGGTCATCACTTGGTCTTTCTTGTTGTTGCTATGAGAGTTCTTAGAGCTTTCGCATGAGCTTCATAGCAGCACATGCCTCCGAAGTTATTTTATGAGTGGGTGCTTATGGTAGTTGCTCCTCTTCCTTAGTCATGGTAGGGACTGTTTCCTTCATCATTTATACCGAAGATGTGACAGGAGCATGTCTCAATGTGTTGTTGATATAGCAGGCTATCCCTCCCCTTTTGCATAATTTTCAAATGACACATGAAAAGAGGAGTGTCTTTCTCCCACATTCATTTTCTTTAAATTATTTTTCTATCTCCAAATAGATCAATTGTGGGAGGTTAATAGGAAATTTCTCACTCAAAGCAACACATGCATGGGTAGAGAAGACAATCATCTTATTAGGCCTACTATTGAATTGAGGTGGTAGGCTAATATCTTGAAGTATGCACATTCCATTGTGATGAATGAACTATACTCTTTGCAGTGCACTCCATAGCACTGTTGGACCCACTCCTTTTTAACTTATGGGTCCACTTATGTTAAGATCTTTGCCAAGTTAGTCCCAATGTTAGGTAGGCCAAGGGCCTAAGAAATGACCTTCATTAAGTAGGACACACTTATGTCCTTAATCTTCATAGTGGTGTCTAGCTTCTTATTATTCTAGAAGAGATAGGTCTCTCACATCTACCATTTCTTGATGGAAGTGATGATGGGCCACATGGGAGAGCTTTGAAGTTGAGTTCTTACATCTTCTAGGGTAAATTCTAGGAAGGTACCAAAGTTCAATTCTTAAAGAACTAAACATTGGACATCCCTAGGTTGAATTTAAGGCAAGTGTTAGTCAATGTGACGTCAAGGATTGGCCTTGGTCTTGGTGCCTCATCTTGATGGGATTACTCTATATCAACTTGGGGAATCTGTCAAAAAGATTCCACATTAGGCTCCTCTCAAAGAGTCCCGTTGCATGAGTTTTTGCTACATGCCCCTAGGGTTGTTCTTGTTAACACCTTCTAGTTCTAGGCTACTTGTCCCTTGGTTGAGACAATCCTTCTTCCCATGGTTGTTTCAATCTTGGTGCCATCTATAATCACAACATGATCAAGGATTAGCATTTTGTATGTAACTTTGGAACATTTAGGTACCTTATCTCTCTATATTAGTTACACTTAGCTAAGTTGTAATCATGGCATATTTAATTATTTTAATATTATCTCGTTTTAATGTTTACCAGAGTTCATTGCAAAGGTTCAATTGTCATAACTTAGTTATTTTAATATTATTTTATTGGTTAAAACTTGTGGGAGCTAAATTTTTTTTGAAAAATTTAGTGTAAAAAACCTAAGGTTTGTGACCCCCACAACATAAAGCTTACATCCAGTAGCTGTAGGAATGAAAAATAAGGATAATCAGACAAGCTATGTGAAAGATATGGGCTCTGGAGGATTTTGGGCTCTAAAAAATTACAAAAACTTCCCTTATGTTTGAAGAAAATGGTAAAAAATTTGCAAAGTATGGTGCTATATTTATAGGATTTTTGCCATGCGTTGACGAGATCACGTCGATGTGGCCAACTTTGTCGATGAGGCTGAAAGATAAAATTTTCTATCTTTGAAAAATGAGGAAAATTAAGGAGTTTTAACACAAAATTGAAGTTCAAATAAAGCCCAAGAAGCCTAGAACATGATTAAATGCATGAAGAGAGCTAGATATTTCACAAAAAAGTAGTTTTTATTGGGGAAATGAGGGAGAAATGCCAAGAAGGAGCACATAACTAGATGCAACTGACGTGGAATGCAGAAGAAGTTGAAAGCATGAATGTCTAAGGATAAGGAACTTGACTAGCCCAACCAAGGGAAATGTAAGTGGATCATCCCCATAGCAAGCTTATGCCCTTAATTCCCTTGCATATCCTCAAACTAAGGAGTCTATGGGTCCCACGATTGATAAATGATGATGGTAAGTTAAGGACCAAATCCTAAAAGAATCGATCTAATAATTTTGACATAACAAACTAAGACATTAAATAAGGCATGAAAAATGTTAGTGAGGTGAGTTATGGAAAGTCGAGATGGATGAGGTAGAAAGTGAAATGAAATTTTGTATCGTGGTCACATGAAGTCCCTTGTGGATTTTGTGGTTATATGACCCAATAATGTCTGTCCTTAGTTCGAATTAACTTCAATCACATTTAGTGATTTTACATTGATACTCTAAGACTAGTCCACCACCTCAAGGCACAAGAATACTCCCATAGATCAATCATCATTCCTAAAAGAGAAGAAAAAAGAAGCAAGAGATAAGATGGATCTTAGTTAGAGGGGATCTTTAGGCATGGATAACATGTCTTTCTAGTCCCATAACCAGTGGTTGTAGCCCATTATTTTATCTAAGGGGTGTGCTTTGAATTTCCATTATTTTTTTTTGTTTTATATTTTTATGTTTTTGGATGGGAACCACACCATGCAAAGACTTTAATTTTCTATTATTGGTTGCTAGTAGAATGGTAAGAAATCCATGAGAACACTCATGCACCCAAGAGGGTATGCAAGTACAAATAACATCAAATCCACTTGAAATTACACCCTTGTCTATCCAATTAATCTTTTCCAAGTTCAGAAACTACTAAGGTCACAAATTCATTATAATTTTCATTAAGGGACCTCATATTTCCAAAACAAAGAATACCATAGAGTTTAGTGGATGGGTGGATGATATGGACTCACTACATGTTTCATGAAAAAGAAACCATGTCTTAGTTATCAACATCAAAATTCAAAGATAGAATCTAGACATTAGCAATCAAAAACATTATAGCAAAAACCAGCATTAGCTAACAACTACAATTGCACTTACTCCTAGTGGCAATAAAGGAAAATAAAACATAAAAAAAACATAAAAAAAATATTGAACCAAATAGAGTAAAATATAAAAGAAGATGTAAAATATCTAAGAAAGAGAAAATGTATTAAAAATGGTGTAAAATAAAAAAAGTGTAAAAATTGAGGAGTCACTTTAATTGATTAGCATGAATAACTATCTCCCTCACAACTAAGTTAGAAGGAGGAGATTTGAAAGATTGAGCATGTGTGTCCATTAGTTAAGGTGTTTTGGTCACTAGCTCTTATAGGCTCATGGAAAAGTTTGATTTATTGCATGTTGACTAGCAATTTTCTATTTGGGCTTTCAAGTTTTCATATTAACATGGATCTAGAAGGAAAGGTTTCATAGATAACATAAGGCTCCTTCCACAATGTTTGGAACTTGGTTCTTTGTGGCATGTATGTGGGATTCCAATAGAGGACCTTATCTCCTAGTTGAAATTTCACTTTCCTTATTCTAAGACCATGTCATTGCTTGTTGAATGCCTTGTGCAACTTGTTAGATAATAGGGCTATCAATCAGTTCTTGTCTTTCAAGTTGAGATTCATCAATCTTTCTTTTTATGCTAGACTTATGTCAAGGTTAAGATCACAAGTTGTTGATAGTGTATGGAACTCATCTTGAATTGGAAGTGTTGGTAATTTTCTATACACAATCTCATAGGGAGAGTAGCCAATAGGAAATTTTCAAGTGGAGTCGTAGACCCAAAGGAAATTGTTGAGTTTTGTGCTCCAATCTCTCCTATATTTACTAATAGTTCTTGTTAGTATGTTTGTGATTTTCCTATTTGTAACCTATGCTTGAATATTGGCTTGGGGGTGGTAGTATGTTGTTAATTTACATTCAACCCCTAAGTGTTGCATGAGTTTTTGAAAGGTAGCACCTATAAAATGAGTGTCATTATTAGAAATAAGTGAAAATGGCACCCCAAACCTATTTACAACATTTTTTATATAAATTGAGTAGATGTAGAAGATGTGCAATTGGTGACAACTATAGCATTTCATACAATAGTCAATAATGACTATGATGTACACCTTTTCATTTGACATGGATGTGATGGAACCCATGAAGTTAGTGCCCCATATGTTAAAGGGCTCCAATGGTTGAATCCTACTAAGGTTTCTCCATACAAGTAGTCATCCCATCATCATGTTGGTAGTGTTCAAAAAAGTAGATAAATCAGTGAGCATCCCTAAAATGTATTGGCTAATAATACCTTGCCATGATAATCTTAATAACCATGTGTCTCTCGGCATAGTGGATCCTACAAGGACCCTCATGAGCATCTTGGAGAACATGTAGTTGATTAGCATCAAGAATGCACCAATGAACCAAGCCATAAGTGCACACCTTGTAAAGATGTCCATTGATCTATATAAAGCATTTTTCCTAGTGAAGAAATTGTTGTTTCTTCATTTTATCCCACTCCTATGACATATTTTAAGTGAGAAGATAGGTAATAATGTGATCATACCAATTGGGTTTAGTGGGCATTTGTTCAGTTATAGCCCTAGCAAAGAGGAGTTCATTAGGAAATTGATTCGACAGTGGGCTCTCCTTCCCTTTCTTGTCCCATCACAACTGAGACGAGTGGTCAACAATCACATTCTCAGTTCTTTTTCAATCTACCATCATAAGATAAAAATCTTGCAAGATCACCAGCCACTATATGACACAAGGACTTATCTCGGTTTGTTCATGAGGAATCAAATTGCACTATGGTTTGTGTGCACAAACATGTTGTATCCAAGAACATAATGCCTGAATTTCTCCAAGGCAAACATCACTACCATTAATTCTTTCTCAATGGTGGTGTAGTTTAGCTATGCATCCATAATGCTTTTTCTCACATAGTGGATATAGTAAGGATGTTTTTGATCATCCAACTACATGAGCACAACTTCCAAGGCATAATTTGGTGCATCTATCATGATGTGAAATGGTTTGGGCCAATCAAGTGCTCATAGTATTGGAGTTTTCATGAGCTTTTGCGTGAGATGCTAGAATGCATGCTTGCATTTCTTAGTCCAAAAAAGTGGAGCATCCTTCTTTGTCAACTCCATTAATGGTTTAGCGATCTTAAAGAAATTCTCAATAAATCACTAATAGTAGCCAATGTGTCCAAGGAATGACCTCACATATTTAATTATTTCTAGCTATCTAGTAATTCTTTGGATGACCCTTATTTTTTTTAGGATCAACCACAATCCCTTTTTCTAAAATTTTGTGTCCCAAAATAATGCTTTCCTAGACCATCAGGTGGCTTTTCTACTAGTTAACCCTAAGGTTTATCTCCACACATCTTTTTAGCACTTGCTCAAGATGGTCCAGGGCTTGCTCAAATGTAGCCCCATAGGTGGAGAAGTTATCCATGATGGCTTTCACCTTGCTACCAATCTACTATTGGAATATGCTCAAGACAAGGTGTTGGAATGTAATAAGGACATTACATAAGCCAAAAAAACATCTTTCTGTATGTGAAAGTCCCCCAAGGACTTGTGAATGTTTTTTTGGCCTAATCCTCTAGTGCGATCGGAATTTGGTTATAGCCACTATAACCATCTAGAAAGCTATAGTAGTAATGCTTAGAAATGGTATCCAACACCTAATCCAAAAATGGTAATAGAAAGTGATCTTTATAAGTTGCCTTGTTCAGTAGCATGAAATTGATAGATACCCTCCATTTGTCATCTTTCTTTGGTACTATCATAAGTGGGCTAACCCACTTGCTATTCGTAATGGGATAGATGAACCCCATGCTAAGGAGTTGTTTGATCTCTTCTTTTACGATCTGCTTCAGTTTGGGGTTCAACCACCACTATGGCTATCTCTATGGCTTGATGGAAGGATTTGTGTAGACGTGGTGCTGGCATATCCTAGGATCAATTCTAGTGAGTTTAGGATATGACCAAGTAAAGGCTATTGATCATTTGTTGACCACCTTCAATAGCTTCTTTTTCTACATAGGAGGAAGATTGTTATTAATGAAAACTAGCTTCCCATTATTCAGAAAAACATATTCCATTTTTTTCGATAAAGGTTTTAGCTTAAGGGGCTCATGCTTAAAGATTTTAGGAATCTCCAACTCTTCCTAATTGGTTTCATTAGGTTCATCATTGGAGAGTTGGTGATGAACTTGCTCTAGTTCATTCATGTCTTAAATGTAGGCACTCATAAGGATCTCAGTTAATTCTATGCATATTATTACTCTACTATCAAGTTTATCTATCAACCACTAGGTGTCCTCCTATTTTGTGGCTATTGCATACAAGCACTTTTGAATTTTTATCACATTGGCATACTATTTGCATCCTATTATAGATGTGCTTTTTATAGATCATAATTTCTACACACAGTTGCACTCTGTGTCATTATACATGATGCATGGAATGTGCATCCTCTCTATCTTTCCAAAATCATTTTCCTTGGAAATTTCCAATGAAAGGTTTTTGATTTCCAACTATGCATCTATTATTCTTAGCCAAGCCCTTCCTATGATGATTATGAAGTCTCCCTTATAGTTATCAACATGAATCACTAGGAAGTTAGTAGGATAAGACCACCCATAGATCATGATCATAATGTCCTTCACTAGTCCTAAGGGAAGGGTAATGAACTAATTTATGAACTCAAGATGAATGTTGCTTTTCTTAACTAGAGGTAGGTTCTAGGCTTTGTACATTTCATGGGAAATCAAATTTACACTAGAACCTAAGTCCATAAGAGCTTTACAAGGCTCATTCCTAGCGATTTACAAATAAATAAGGGGACTCCTAGGATTAGATCTTTTCTTAGAAAGGTAACCAGCCCTAATCCAATCCATGATAACGTGAATCAACATTATAGTGTGGACCTTGGGAGGCATTTGGCTTGAAGGATTCTTGAATAATGTTGATGTAGATGATGAGGGAGAAGTAGGATCATTAGCCATAGGTGTTGATGAGGGCTTAGAAGGACTATGATTTTGGAAGAAATGTCTTTTTGTGGTTTGTTCTCTAAACCACTTAGCCAAGGAGCCAACTATAAGTTAACAGCCCTCATAGCATGTCTTTGTTATAACTGGGTAGGAATTTCACCCTGCATGTATGGAGCTAGTGGTAGTTGAGTTGAGGGCAAACGTATAGGTGTAGAAGGATGAGGAGGATAAAATGGAAATGGGGATTCCCCTCTTGAAGACTAAGCTCTATAGTATTTAGGAGGTAGTAGTGGTACTAAAAAGAGGTGTGACTAGAAGAGTCACATGGAGATATTAGCTACTAAACATAGTACCCATAGGGATTTGACTATTGATAAGGGTACTACTACCTTGGTGGTGGCATCTCCCATGACTATGGATGCTGCCACTACTAGTACTACTCATGAGGTTGGGGTAGAGCTCCACTTAGATACTAGGCTTACTGTTGGTGGAATTTCCTGTAGTTTCCTTAAGGATAAGGCAACCTCCTAGGTGCTTGTCTTCTTACCAATCTAGGATTCAATGCATACAACCCAAAATCCTATAAGTGTGACACAATGGGATAACATCCCATAGGATGTTCATAGTGGCAGATGTCACACCCACCACCATCATCTATCTCAGACTGTAGAACCTCCTCTATAGTAGTAACTTTACCCTTATCCCTTTGATGGGCATGTTCAACTTCCTTCATTCTCCTTTAGTCATGACCACTATCTTGAGCTTTGGACTCTTCTAAAATTTTAAGGGTAGTATGTAATTTTTCATCCAAATAATCTCACATTTTATCTACCTTGGCCGATATTTTAGAAATAGACTTTTGGATTGACAAGGTTTTATGTTGCACCACTTCATCAAGTGGTGCCTCGTTATCATAGAATCAAATCTTCCTTTTTTAAATGGAAGGATTCCAATTGTACTCATCTATACTTTTCCTTTTCCACAACTTGCCTTCTTCTTTGGGCACCTGGTCAATCAACCTTTGGATTTTATGAGCTCTAAGTTTTGAAACTCTTGAAACTCTTCCTTAGACATAGATCCTAAGAGTTCTTCTTGTTTTTGTTTGGAACCCATCTATGATATGGTAAAGCTACTCCCTTTGAGAAATGCTATGGCTTGGGCACTTGTGTAAAAAATAGTAATATTTGCTCATAGTTGCATCCAAGGATTCATGTGTTCCTTGTCTTCATTATTGGATCTTCCTCCTAATACTGGATACTTGGAAGTAGATTTAATACTTGTCATTGAAGATTTTAAGCATTGTACTTCATCATCTGATTGATTTTGATTCTAAGGACTGGTACCAACTTTCAGCCTTCTTAATGAGTGTCCTTAGGAATAGCTTTAGTTTTTATCATTTTTTTCAACATTTTATAAGGCATAGGCATCATGAAAGGCTTGAAGTTGATTCTATGAATCTAAGATGTATCCCCCTTCAAACTTGGAGATATTGTTCATATCCAACCATTTGATTCTACTATCTTTCACATTCCTCATTGGAATTGTCAGAGCCTCTTCAATGTTCAACATGTTCCTTGTTGCAAGAAAAGGCTCATCATAGTCATAGCCTCTATGATGGCCATGATTCCTATGATTCCCTCTTCTATCCCTTCTTTCATGGTGGTGGGCCTCCCTTGATTAACCATGCCCATGGTGTCTACTGTTCTAATGGACTCTATGATCATCTTTGTCCTACCAATTGCCTCTATCATGGTCATGTCCTCTATGGCTTCGATCAAAGCTAGAGGAGAAAGAAGATGAGGATTTTGAAGATGAAGAGGGAGGAGAGCCAACACTAACATGGTGCCTACTACCTCCTCTTCTTCGATCATAGCCATGATCATCATGCTTGTCATCATCATGGTTCTTGTCTTGGTTTCTATCTTAACTTCCTCCTTTGGAGCCTCCATGGTCACAGGACCCATTCTTCCCCCAACCAAGATTATTTATAGTGGACTATAATTTCTCGTTAAGGGTTCCCTCATCAAATAAATAGGGAGGAGAGTATGTGAATTAAGAACCCCTAGAAAAGGGATCCTCTCTTTTATTTTTGCCTAACAAGAACAAGGGATTAGTGAACCATTTTCTCTTTGATGCTTTTTAACACATCTCCTACTACTGATCTTTCTTGCATTGAGCCTTAGTGGGATGATAATCTCTATAGTCATGGACCTGCACAATGTATTCAGCTTTAAGCCCCTTGATTGCTAATCTCATGAGAGTTTGGAGTAGCATCATAAGAACTAATCGATCACGCAGCAACAAAATGTTACCCTTCATGTCCCTCCACCATAGATGTTCATCCTAATGCAAGATGAAGGTGAAATCTAGCACATACAAATTGGGATGAGTATAGACAACTCTACATTATTGGGGTACTGGCAGTTTTAACCCTTCGCAACTTGATTGGAAGTATGCTTGAACAATGATGAGATTCAACCCTATGAGAAGAAGATATTTTAGTTGAAATGAAAAATAGTGTGCTTTTACTATTATTATTATTTTTAATGATTAGGACTTTAAGGTTCATTACAATGTGATTGAATAATTTTACTAACTCCTAGACTGTGCATGTAGCTAACTAAGGTCCTCAACAATGATGCCAATGATGAGTAGTGAGTAGTCCCTACATCCAACCATACAAATCACTAGTGTTCACTAAGAGGTCTAATTGAATTTTGTAGACTTTAGCTCTCTAAGTACACTAGGCCTTGGAAGTGAATCTAACATACATGATCATTGTCTTCTCAATTTCACTTGTGAAGTGCAAGTGTATGGTTTTGTGAAATTGAGGCATATGATTTTTATTATTTTATATTTACTGTTTAAATCACCTAAGTGATGAAAAATAAAGTAATTAAATCTTTGATTAATCTAATAACTAGATAATATATTAACTAGTCCTAACATAAGCATATGCTCCTATTTACTATACACATGTTGAACCACATTGCAACATTACTGGGTTACCAAGCATTAAGTGCTATTGGGATTACCAAATGTTAATGTATGCTTGAAATGATTGTACTTATGTGTATTACTTAATTGCTATTTAATTTATTAATTTGATTCATTAAAGTAAATTTCTGAGATAATAAATGCATTAAGTGAACATTAAGCTAGTTCCAAATGCTACAAGGTTTGTGAAAAAGCTCATTTTTATTGTCAATCACACCAAGGTGCTTAGGTACATCAGTGTTCAAACAAAGATCTATACTCTTCTCACTTTTATTGTGGACACTTAGAAAATATTATAATTGTTAAATGAACAAAATGCAAGAGCTTCACTAACAAACTAAACAATGGATGTCATAAATGTAGCTACTTCATGCATTTATATAGGTGACAAAAGACACTGAATCCATGCATATGCATTAATGTATCAAAGCCTATGTTGATAGGATCACATCAACAGGATCCTGTCGATGCAACCCATGAATGTGACTCATCACATGGAAAGCATCCAATCCTTGATCTTTCCCAATTAGATTTAAATGACTAAGAAATTGAGGAACAAGATAAATAATTTAAAATTTGCACAAAAATATACTTTCTAAAAATTTATTGAGTAATAGATTCATATAAATCATCTAGTAACATGTAGAATGACAAAGAAGAGTTGGATTCACTTTAAGGATCACCTACTAAATCTAGCAGCCATTCTTGTAATTTTAAATAGATTTATTAGAGAAATATTAGATCCACAAAAAAGATTATATTCACTAAAGAAACATCAAGTCCATAGAAAAAACATAAGATCCACTAAAAAACATATGATTTGTTGAGAAAACCTCTAGAACTCAAAACCCACATATGAAAATATCCAACTATTTCATTATGATATGGCTAGTATCAATCCTGATGGGACACGATATTGCATAGGTCACGATATTGCGTATGTGATATCGTGTCATTCCTTGTGATATCGCATACGCGGTATCGCACCTGTCGCCGTGTCTATAAATAAGAGGAGGCCTTCCCTTGTTTCTCCATCTAGATCTAGACCCTTAGCGAAACTCTAGCAGTTTTACCATTCTAGAGATAGAATAATTTCCATGTGCCCATAGTAGGAGTCTCAAAGTGAACGGATATTTATTCGAGCAAATTATACCTGAGCACACATTTGTGTACAAAAATAAAGATGAACTTTCTGATAAACCTTGTAGTGCATGGACTAAGATAATTAGGATTTAATTAATTTTAAATGCTTAAATGCTTTCCTAGATAATTAATCTCTCTCAACCCTCAACTCCTAGTTAAGTTCATTTAGTATGACTACTTCAAGCACGAGTGCTATGCTTGGTAACCCACTAACAAATAGCGTTTGGTAATCCTAGTAGCATTGCATTGGTTTAGGGTGTGTACGATAAGTGGGAATGGATACTGATGCTAGGACGATTAAAGCTTAGTTAGTGAAAGTTAGTTACTTAGTTTCTTCACCCTTTCTTCTCTTAGCATAGGTGATAAAAAGATAAAAGACATAAAAATAATATACCTCAGACTTACTTAACCATACAACTGTGATAATACAAGTAAGTCTGGGAAGACAACGATTGATTAACCTTAAGTGTTCCATAAGGCGTGTAAGAACTTAGTCCTTGGAGTTCGACCAGATTGCGCGTGTAATGCTTGTATTCATATGGTTGAGTGTAGGGGTACCTCGCCACTCATCATTGGGGCTATTGCTGGGGACTTAGTTGTTTTTACGCTACGTAGAACATAGGAAATCATTTACATCATTGGGAGCTAAAACGAACCCTTAGGGTTAATCAAGAGAAAAAAAATAACATAATGACAAATAGCACACCGAATAAAAAAAACATGTCTTCTTCTCCACACAAAAGCACTTCATCGCCTAGGACCAACACTAAAGACAATTGGCGGCACCATGCACATAATCAAAATCTACAAATTCCTCAACAATTCAGTGTGGTATATGTTCATCACAATGAATATATACCCAACTTTACCTTTGTCTTCCATCAAGATGAACAATTGTGTTGGAAAGACTTGAAGGGTAACATAGTGTTACCTCTAGACAGAGCTACCCCCAACATGCTCCTTCGTACCCTTGCAAGAATTGGCATGTCACAATTATATGCTGAGTACATTGTGCTCGATTACAATGTAAGGGACTACCATCCCATAAAAGCGCAATGTCAACAAGACTCACGACAGGAGAGTTATCACACATCGTTGAAGGGCAAAGGACCCCATAATGCTTCATCCATCTTAAGAGAAATTAAGGGTGATGAACCTATTTTAATAGGTTCTCCACAAAATGATGTTCCCCCTCCTAATGATAGTGAGGAGCTGTTGTGTCAGAACCTTTGCTCCATGATTCACAACTCTGGTTCTGATTACCACGAACACCAAGTGTTCAATGAGGGAACACAAACACAAGATAAAGGTGAGCATTTTGATTGTCATCACGATCGGGGTTAAGATCACCTAAGGGAAGGTAACAAACATCGTCATGGTGATGGTTCTCCTTCCTCTTCCCCTTCATTGCAACATTCACCCTCTCCTTCCACATTCGGACACAGTCACAAAGAGTCCAACCATGAGGATAAGGGTAAGGATAAGCAAAATGAGAAACCTTGACGAGAGAGTTGAGAGTGAGGACGAGGGCACTTTAGGGAATCAAGGCATGGAAGAAGGGAAAGTAGGGAACCGTGTAGAAATCACAGACGCCATGAGAGAGAAGACCATGATGAACCCCTACTTGCAACCCAAAGCATGTTAGACATTACAGAGGCCATTAGAATACCTACAAGGCACCAAAAAGATAGTCAGATCAAGAGACTAGACATGAATTATATCCCACAATTTGAGGGAGGATACAATGCTGATCCATAAAACCACTTATAGGAATTTCATGATGCCTGTGCCTTGCAGAACATTGAAAATGAGTGGCAAAAGTTAAAGTTGTTCCCAAGGACACTCATAAAAGAAGCGGAAAGCTGGTACCGATCCTTAGAACTGAAAACCATTAGGAGGTGGAGTACGATGCTAGAATTTTTTAATGATAAATATCAAATGTACTCTCAAGTGTCCAACTTCGAAAACAGATCCAAGGATGGAAGCAAGGTAATCATGAATCCTTGGATGTTGCCATGGGCTGATATTATGCATTGCTACATTATTTCCCAGGCCATGGTTATGCACAACGGGATCAACTACACCATCTCGTAGATGGGCTAAGACATGAAACTAGGAGAACCCTTGGGACATATGCCCAAGGAGGATTATCTGAACTTAGATCCCATGAGGTTCATAGATTGTTGAAGCAAGTAGCTAAGGAAGAAGGAGAGCGATGTAAGAGAGAAGGCGCAGAAGAGTATAACTGTGGTCCTTCCCTTTGAAAGAGGGGAGTGAGATTCTATGAGGAGGAGGATGAGTCACCACTCGAAGAGTTAGTGAGCAGGAAAACCTTACCACTTCAAATCTACTATCTAAGGAGTTCCACATTTGATCTACCTTAGCCAACACTTCTGTTGTTAATTTTTGAAGTGCTAAGGTTTTCCTGCTTACCAACTCTTCGAGTGGTGACTCATCCTCCTCCTCATAGAATCTCACTCCCCTCTTTCAAAGGGAAGGACCACAGTTATACTCTTCTGCGCCTTCTCTCTTACATCGCTCTCCTTCTTCCTTAGCTACTTGCTTCAACAATCTATGAACCTCATGGGATCTAAGTTCAGATAATCCTCCTTGGGCATATGTCCCAAGGGTTCTCCTAGTTTCATGTCTTANCACTAGCAGTGGCAATACCCATAGTCATGGGGGATGCCATTGCCAAGGCAACAATACCCTTACTAGCAATCGGATCCATATGGCTACTACATGCAGTAGCTAATATCTCCAAGTGACTTTGTTGGTCATGTGACCTCACAACATCACTACCAAGCTCGAGAGTATTATAAGACTCCTTCTCCTAGGAGAGACACACCACATGCATACCATCTTCTGAATCTGTCTGCCACTCTTACACCAATAGCTCCACTACCACCCACTTCAACGATGCAAGGAGAACTCCCCACTCAACCGCAACAACGCACTACTACAAGAGCGCACTACTACAAGAGCTATAAACCTTCAACCTGATGCTAGTTCTGACAACCATACAAAGAGAAAACATTTTTTTAGAACCAAAATCCCAAACAAGCTCTCACAACCACAAGCAGTTGAGCCTCTAAACACTCCTCCATCAATTAAGGCTTCAGAGCTCCCTTAAAACCAAAAATAGAGCTCAACGCATATGGTTATGTTAACACATACTGTCACTGATTGGATAAAGGTGGGCTACCTTCCCAGGAAACTCTATGATCTTGGAAGTCTCTTAATCTACGTCCAAGTCACTAGGAATGAACCATGTAAGGCTCTTCTGGACTCAAGTTCCAGATTCAACTTGATATCGCAGGAAATGTATAAAGCCTGGAACCTGCCTCCACTAAAGAAGAGCAATATTCGCTTAGAGTTGGTTGAGCAATCCATCACTATTCCCTTGGGATTAGTGGAGGACATCATTACCACTATGTGTGGTTGGTCATACCTAGCTGATTTCCTAGTGATACAAGTCAACAATGACAAGAGGGACTTCCCAATAATAATGGGAAGGGCATGGCTGAGTACCGTGAACACATGCTTAGGAATCCACGATCTTTCCTTGGAAATATCTAAGGAAAACACTTATGGAAAGATCGAGAAGAAGAAGGTTCCATGCATTAGATACAGTGATACAGAGGATGATCACATATAGGAGTGCTCAACATCTCCTGTATGCAACCGGTGTGCCCAGGAAGTTAACATACAAAAGTGCCTGTATGTAGCAACCACACAACAAGAGAACACCCAGTGGTTGATAGCTAATCAAGAGAGCAGCATACCAATATGCATGGAACTAACTGGGGGATCAACTTGCGTCCACGAAGAAAGCATAGATGCACTGGAGCAAGAGTTTCATCAACTTCCAACCCTTAATCTAAAACCATAAATTGAGGGAAGTTGGAAACTCTTAGAAAATCCAAATGAGTACTCCAATAGGAGAATACTAGTCTGTGTGCAATTGACCAACCCTTATCATGAACCTAGAATGGTCTATGCACATAGCACATTTGAGAGAGGATGATCTTGCTCATTATTTCGGATCTCTTCCTTCCAATTCAGTCATGGGGGAGATGGCCACCTATGCTGATCATTTGAGGCCCTTAGTGTTTTTAAATTTTTATTTTACACATTTTTTGTTTTACAAATTTCTTTAACTTTTCTTATTTTTTTTTACAACATTGTTTATAATTTTTCATTTCTTTGTGTGCTTGACTACTTTGTTTGATTCATCACTTAATAAGTGCTTCGAAGATGGTATGAACTATATTCCATTGATTGTTAATGTTTGGTTTTTACCTTTAAGTTATGATGTTGATACTAAGGTACAGTTCTTTTGATATAGCAGGCAATGAGTCCACTTCATCCATATATCCATAAATTTTTATGGTCTCTCTTATTTTGGAACTGTACAGTCCCTTTCTCAATAATAAGAACTATCAACGAACCGATGACTGGGCATTTCTCAAACTAAGGAAGGACTCAAGGATTGAAAAGGGTGTGACTTCAAGGGGATTTGATGCACTTGTGCAGGCCATTCTCTTGGGTGCTTGGATGTTTTCTTGAGTTTTCTTACAATTTCAACGTTGCCACATTATTAGGAAGTTGAGAAAATAAAAATAATAAGTCTTTGCATGGTGTGGTTCTCACGCAAAAACATAAAAAAAATAGTGAGAATTCAAAGCACACCCCATAGAAAAAATAATCATTTCAACTACAAGAACTGGTTATGGAACTCAAATAAACATGTTCCCTCTAACTAAGGCCCTTCTCGCTTCCTACTCTCTCCCCCTTCGTTTCATGGGAATGGTGGTGGCTCTTTGATGAAGGCATTCTTGTTACTTCAAGTGGATGGATGGGCTGAATGTATTAATGTGAAGTCACTGAATGTGGTTTGTTTGAGGCCAGATTTGGAATGAGATCTACTAAGTTACATTAACCATTAATACACAAGGGGTTGTACACCACCTTGTTCTTGAGATTCCATTCCATTCTCCTCTTTCCATCCTTCTTTCTCCATTTATCAGCACATTGTCGATTATATCAGTAGTCCGTATTTTTGTGGATGCATTATTTTTTTTTTGGTAACTCTTGTGGTTAAGACTTTAACTCTTGTGTCCGAATGAAATTCTTAGAGCCTACGGACTCTTTGAATGTAGGATTGTCAAGGAATTAAGGGCATGAGCCTGCTTTGGGGAGGACCCACTAGCATTCTTATTTTGTGCATCCATTAATTTCTTTACCTTAAACATTTATGCAATCACCAATTATGTTGTTCATTTCCATCTTTGACATCCATTTTATTGGCATTTCCATTATCTATTTTTATTCATCCTTCTTATTCCTTCTCTTTTTCCATTCTATCACTACCAGAGGTTCGCTCTTAGTCATGGGGGCCCTAGTCCAATTTTTTCGATTTTTCTCTTAACCCCTACACCTCGGGTAGTCACCAGTATTATATCTCAAGATCTGTATTAGCCATATCACAACCCAGCTGATGGACCTTACACTAAAGGAAGGTATCAATTGTGTTATGATTCATTTACCCTTGCTAATATAAGAACTATGTTGTGTGTGCAGATGGCAATCATACAACAATAGATTGGATTTGGAGGGAACACTTGGAATGGACTGGTATTGAAGCAGTTATATAAGTAACGAGATTAATGGTGTTCTTATGGATGGACAATGAAAGGCGCAATCTTGGCATTGGAAGTAGCAAACTTCTTCTTTTCTCTCTCTCTTCTATCTTCTCTCTCAGCTGCCAAATAAGGCTGGATGTCAATTGTGTATATTGTTCACTCTTGTTGTCATGAACACTAGATTTTTCCATGTATTGTAATGATGATTTGTTCACATGTCATCCCATTCACCATTAGTTCCATTCAAGTCAATAATCCCATACCTTCCCAATATTTTGTAAGGAACTCGAGGACAAGTTTTTATTCAGTCATGGGGGTATGATGGGACGTGATATCGCATAGGCCACGATATCACGTCATTCCCTATGATATCGCGTACGCGATATCACAGCCTATCGCTATGTCTATAAATAAGAGGTGGCCTTCCCTTGTTTCTCCATCTAGATCTAGACCCTTAGTGAAACTCTGGTAGTTTCACCATTCCAGAGATAAAATAATTTCCATGTGCTCATAGTAGGAGTCTCAAAGTGAACGGATCTTTATTCGAGCAATTTGTACCTAAGCACACATTTGTGTACAGAAATAAAGATGAAATTTCTGATAAACCTTGCAGTGCATGGACTAATCTAATTAGGATTTAATTAATGTTAAATGCTTAAATGCTTTCCTGGATAATTAATCTCTCTCAACCCTCAACTCCTAGTTATGTGCATTCAGTACGACTGCTTCGAGCACGAGTGCTACTCTTGATAACCCAGTAATGAATAGTGTTTGGTAATCCCAGTAACGTTGCACTAATTCAGGGTGTGTACGGTAAGTGGAAATGGATACTGATGCTAGGACGATTAAAGCTTAGTTAGTGAAAGTTAGTTACTTAGTCTCTTCACCCTTTCCTCTCTTAGCATAGGCTATAAAAAGATAAAAGACATAAAAATCATATACCTTAGACGTACTTAACCATAAAACCATGACAATACAAGTAAGTTTGGGAAGACAACAATTGATTAACCTTAAATGTTTCATAAGGTGCGTAAGCACTTAGTCCTTGGAGTTCGACTGGATCGCGTGTGTAACGCTCATATTCGTATGGTTGAGTGTAGGGGTACCTCACCACTCATCAAATCCTATAGTTACCTAAGGCCCTAACTTCTTACTACCATCCTGCATAAGATTTGATACTAACTAAATATACAATTTTCAAGTGACATGGCCAAATCCCTCTACAATGCTTACCTACTGACCAACCAGCCCTTTTTCATATAGTTGTCTTACTCCAAAAATAGTGTCTATTAATGAATGTTTAAATGGCTATTTCCCTAGTATTTTGACATGTTAAATATACATATACATCCTTGAAATATCTACTATATATCATTCCAAAATTCATCACCCATACCAAACATCATTATCGTCATGTTGAATTTGGACACATGCTAGAAATATGAAAAAAAATTGATAAAATATAGAATAAAATACTAGAAATCTAGGATTCAAATTCATAATCAAACATGATGTAGAATAAAAATAGGTTCAAGAGGATAAGCTACTTGTAAAATTGATGGAATTAAAAATATTTTCTTTACCTTAAGGGATCAACTAAGATTCAAGCTTTGCCAAGTAAATATCTTGAAATCTAGAAATCAACAAGAGATCTATCATGCACAACCACAAGAAAGAGAGTGAAAGAGAGAAAAAATGTACAATTGATGCCCATAAAGCCAATGTTGCAAAATATTTTTAGGAACATGTATTAAGATTTTGGAAACTCCAAAAATAATAATTAAATTGTCAATTTCTAAAATTAAGTCATATGATATAACAAAAGGGCCAAGGGTGTTAAAACCAAATTTTTTTAAAAAAAATACTTAACCATAATACATTAGAACTTTCTAACTCAATATTTCCCACTAAAATTGAAGCCATAACTTGGATTTTTATAATCAAGAGTCTTACCACTAGGCTAACATCTAACAATAGGTTAAAAGTCATATAGAAAATATTGGAATAAGCCCACATCTCTAAGAAAGAAAACATGGAAGAATAATTAGAATAACTTCCAAATATTTAACATTTCTCATTACTATATTTTTAATTTATTCTAAAAAGATTAGAATAAAATGAATTATAAAAATTATAAAACCATAAACAAGTTTTCTACCAAGGGTTTGTTATTGCTACTAAGGATTTGTTGTTGCTACCAAGGATATATCTAAATGTCAAAGAAGAAAACAACAAAAAAAAATTAGAGATAGCATTTGAAATTGTATATTCTTTGCTTTTTAGGAAAGCAAACAATTGAGAATAATGAAAATACTCACTATTTCAAAATTAAAATGGGAATTGATGGTAAAAAAAGTGAAACACTTAGACATCCTTAAAGTATAGCCAAAAATGATGAGCATAAGATTGAAGCAACTTGAAATCCTTGTGGAGGGTTGTATTATGCAAATGAAATTTTTACCAAATCATTTGGAGAATTAGCACAAAGAGTTTCTTTAAAAATTTATAGCATTAGAATCCAATATTAGCAACACAACTCATCCACAAGAGTAAGTTTAGCATAGGAATTTTGAATCATACTCCACAAGAGTTGAGTAAGATAATTTCAAACACATTGAAGGAGAAAGAGGAAAATGAGGAAAGAAATAAATCTATTTCTTATTGATGTACTTGAAAAGAAGAACGAATATTTGGGTGCATAACTTCATAAGCTACTTGAAGAAAAATTACATTTGATAGGAAAACCTCATATTTTGGAGGCTATTAAAACATGTTGGGAGGGAGAAAGAACTCATGAGATTATTATTAAATTTCAAGATGCTAAGGCAAGGGAAAAAATTTGGGATAATTGACACAATCTAAAAGATGAAAAATGATGAAAAAATGAAGAACTTCCATTTAAATAATATGATAAAATTTTAAAGAATGAAAATTACTAAAAAAGGTAAGAGAGGAAGGAAGAATTTCCTATCTTATTGCTCAATATGTTGCAGTAATCAAAAATCATAAATAGGGAGAAAATTCCTACATGGTGGCTTTTTCAATATTGACAACTTTGTATCATATAAACTTATTAGTTTGTATATCATTTCTTACTTCACTAAATTTGATATTTTTGGGATTACTAAAATGTGGTATCAGAGTGATCTTGTATGTCTAGGTTTTTACAATTTTTCCTTTTCTTATAGAAAAAAATATGAACATGGAAGGTATTTTGATGGCCTAGCTTGTTAATTCATAGCACTATACAATAATATGCAATAGCTGAAAATGTAGATGAATACAATAGATATGTTTAGATTTGAGTATCTCATGAGAAGGTTGTTTTTTCTTAACTTTTTGTTATTTTGCTTCTTAAAAAGTTACTTTTTTATACTAGAGAAAATCTATCAAGGGACTTCCCCTTTCAAAGCCTTGGGATGCTATTTTTTCTCAAATGAAAAAATTTACATTTTTAGGGATTTAATGCTAGGGTTGTGCTTGAATAAATCCCAATAATCTTTTGGAATTAGCAAGCATATTTAATCTATGAAAATAATGTATAGTTGAAAAGGTTCTCTCAATACATACAAGTCAATCATAAAGGTACACATTTGTTGGATTGGGATCAATGTTTAAATTTGATAATTCTTAATTGGTTATCTAATTTTTTCATTTTTGGTTACTACACATTCACAAGATCATAAGGTTTCCCATGTATTGATTATTTGATCACCAATATACAAGAGTTTTCCTTGTATTAAACATTCTAAAGTATGTAATGAGGTGATTTAGTCTACTCATCAACCACTATATTTATTCTTTTGATAAATTTAAAGCATGTTAGAAATTTTAGTGGCCCAAGCATAACATGTTTCTAGAAAAGCACCAACCCAATCCCAACCTTGGTTTAATTCTAAATGTGTGGTAGTTAGACTTAAATTAAAAACATAAAAATATACAATAGCTATTAGGTGTTATAAGAATTTGATTTGGATTAAAAAGAGATAGTTCATTAAAGAGAGACAAACTACTCTTCTCCACATGATCAAGAAAGAACCAAGAAATATTTGAAAGTTGCTTCATCAAAGGGAAATTTTGAAACTAAAATTTTCCTTTTTTAAAAATTTCTATAATTTTATCAAAATTTGTTTCAAGGAAAGGATGAGCTACCAGGTTATCAGTAGGAAAAAGATAAACTTTTCATCTCTTTTGAGGACATTAGGTAAAGTAGCTAATGCAATAAGAATTTATGAAGAATTGCTGACTTAGGGAGGATCTTTGGTATGGTAAATGTTTGGAAAAAGCTAAAGCATGCTTTCCAAATTGATTTAGATAAATAATGGTGCACTAACAAAGATATTTTACTCTTAAAGAGATAAATATAATTCAAATAACTAAATGTTGATTATAATCAGTAATATTTTTACTAAGGTTTTGGAAAATATCCTTAAGATGAAGATTGAAAATATATAGAAGAAAATAATTTTTGAGTAGTTTCAACAGTTGGATTTAGATGTTACCATTCTACTATTGATCACCTCATTACATTAAAATATCTTATTAATTATGCAAAATGAAAAAATAAAAGAACTTTTGTTTACTTTATGAATTTCTCTTAAGCATGTAATTTATTTATTTGGAGTAAGTTGTAGAAGTGATTACAAGTCATAGGTACTCCGCTATATTTTCTAGCTATTTTTCAAAGTCTTTATCAAGAGGTTTCTATACAGATCATAGATCACCACCCCCATAAAAATGTTTTATTACATAGTGATATTGGGGGTGAAACAAGGTTGTTCTCTTTCACCTACTCTTTTTGGTATTTTTATTAATGAACTTAGTGGATGAAGAAAACATTAGATAGATATCTATTAAAATTAATGATCAATTTATCAACTTTTTTCTATATGCTAATAATGTAGCTCTCATCTTCAACTCTAAGGAAGGCCTACAATAAATGCTTACTATTTTGGATGATTTTTTCCAACATTTAGAAATGAAATTTCATGTGTAAAAAACAAAAATTATGGTGCATGGAATTAGGAATAATGATTACTATTTCACTATTGAAAAGGTTCTAGTAAATATGATACCAAGTTATAGATATCTTTGTGTAGATCTTTCTCAAAATTATATTGGAAGATGTACATTAAATAGAGGATTCCAAGTGGATTGAGAACCTTATTTAATTAAAAATGAAAAGATTGGAAGGAAACTATATTAGCCTAAGAAATAAGAAAAATTTATTTTTTTTTCTATTGTGTGGCCAAGGCTTTCATATGGGTGTGCAATGTGGGATCTTGGACTTGCTTGAAATATTGGAAGAAAATAGAAGTGAAAAAGCATTTTTTTTGGTAGAATACTTTCAGGTTAAAAAGTAGGTATAATATGATTTTTTTTCTTCTTGAAATAAATATAATGCATTTAGAGATAGACATTGTTTGTTAATTTTTAGTATATGTTTATAGTTCCTCTTGTAGCAAAATAACTAAATTTTTAAAGAAAGTTTTAGTTGCAACATAACAAAGAGTATGGTTCTACAAGGAAATGATTTAGCTTTAAAAATGAAACATTGAGATGGATATTCTACATTGTGATATAAGACAGTTTCATAAGAGTATAAGAAATAAGGAACTTTTGCATATCTAAAGTAGCCTAATAGAAAAAAAAAACAATTCTACTTAGACAAAATTAGAGAAGACATCAACAAAAAAGCAGTTTATTTATTTGCTCTTATATCCTAACACCTATGATGTCAAATTAGTCAAGAAAAATTGGACTCTTACTAGTTTAGAATTAAAATAGGAAGATGGGTCTAGATTCCAAGAGAAGAGAGAACCTACTACTTATGTAGTTAAATAGTAATTAAAGATGAGCATCATATATTCTTGAAATGTTTTGTTCTTTCATAAAGTCCCCACAAATGACAAATTATAGCTAGTAGTTTAATTGAGTTTTTTAAAATCAAGAGTCTTACCACTAGGCTAATATCTCAATGTTTAAACATAAATAAAATATCAGTAATGAATCACTAGCATTCTTCCAGTCTATCCATATTTGACAAACAAGGCTTAGTGACATAATAAAAGAATAATTCAAAAGTAAAAGAGATAAAAAATTTAATAAAATAAAAGATTCATAACATTCAGGTGGTGTTGAAACCCCAAAATAATTGTAATATAGGTAGACCTCATGGTATATAGTCTAATTAAAACTTTATAACTTAGCATTGTCCACCAAAATCAAACTCATGACTTAGAGATTTTAAATCAAGGGGGTGTTGGAACCCAAAATAAGTCAAACATAATAAAATAAAAGATTCATAACATTCGGGTGGTGTTGAAACCCCAAAATAATTGTAATATAGGTAGACCTCATGGTATATAGTCTAATTAAAACTTTATAACTTAGCATTGTCCCCCAAAATCAAACTCATGACTTAGAGAGAGATTTTAAATCAAGGGGGTGTTGGAACCTAAAATAAGTCAAACATAAGTATATCCCAAGTCTAATTAGAACTTTATATAACTCAACATTACCTACTAGAATTGAACCCATGACCTAGAACTTTCAAATCAAGTGTCTTACCATTAGGCTAATATCTCATTGCTAAAGATTAATAGTATACTAAAGTATTACATTTAAATAAGAAGAAAAGAGTTACATCCTCAAGATGCATATCAACTATTATTTAATTTAAGAGATATTAAGTTCAAATCTCAATAAGCATAAAAGAAAGAGGTGTATGCATATACTATAATAGCAAAATTTTCAAGAAAAATTAACATAACCATTAGCAATAAGGGTTTTAGTGGCAAGGGCTTTAGCGATGCGGATTTCAACATTATGGCTTTTAGCATTAAGGATTTCTACCACAAGGATTTTAACATGAGTGTTATCTAAGATAATAGGAAAGATAGTTAGAGGTAGGCTATATTAGTTGATATTTTATGAGTAAGTATTTGTTGCTAAAGAACTTAAGTCATTTTTCTAAGAAATTTGAAAATTTTATCATTTCTTGATCATAGAGAACACAAAAAAGTCTCTAAACGTAACAACTTTTAAAGAAATTTTAGTTATACAATGAAAGTATATGGTTTGAAAAATGGAACTATTGGATAAAATTCATGACCAAAACAAAGAAATTCTTTAAAGGTTATTAGCTGTTGAAGAAAAGGTTATGAAAAAACATGATACTAGTATCACTCCAAAAGATAATGAATAGATTTACTAAAATTAGCAGAAATTGAACCAATGTGGAGGAAAGTAAAAACAAATCTAATCTTGAAGGAACAAAGAAAAGGATAAGATCTGCAATTTTATAAGTCTTCAAAGAGTAGGATGAAAAGAAGAAAAAAGAATAAATATTTCCATTTTATAAGTATCCCAGAGATAGAGGATGAAATAGATGAAAATTTGTTTAAGAAAGTTAAAATAAATTCTAGATTATATATATATATATATATAACTTATTTGAAAATTAATAAAGTTTTTAGGATTCTAGGTAAATGACATAAAGTGCATGTTTGGAGACATTGAAGTTATTTTAAGCAAAATGAGAATGGAAAATAATTTGAATAAATGAGGATCTTACTCAAATGAAAGTTGCAGAAATGATTAAATAATGAAAAAAAATTAAGCCAACTCATGAATAAGGTTTTGTATCATACCTAAATGCTAGCAACATAGTGCAGGTTTACTCCAATGTTAAAATCACCTTCCAACACTAAATCTAGATGTTATGAAAAGATGATTTATTTGCTAGAAAACAAGAAAACTAGCTATCTTTAATTATTCAAAAGAGAAGATTACAATAGGGTTCCACAATCCATAAAACATCCAAACCTATCTAATCATTCAAATGATGCTACAAAGTACAAGGATCTACAACCATACAATGGTTGTTCTTAATGGAAGACACAACTAATAGAGAATCTCTTTTACAACTTGAAACTAAGATCTCAACTTACAAGCAAGACTAGGACACATAGGCCTACATAATTAACCTTGGAGCTGCAACCTCTATGCACTCACTCAATGTGTTCTTCCTTCTCCTACTCAAGTTCACACATGAACTGTGACATCCCATTCTTGGATGTCATGGAAAATGTCAAATATACATTATATTAAACATTATGTGTATAGAAATTAAAAGGAAAAATGTAGAAAGAGAAAAAGAAACAATGCTTTGTTGATATGGAATGATGTATCTGGATCATGCTCTGAGAGTGTTGCTTAGGGTTTTCTTCCCTCATCATCTATCCATTTAGAGGCAATCCAACACTGCCACCATGGTTAGCCTACAACCTTGACAAAAGGAATGGCCAATTCTCTTCCTATCCCACTTCACCCAACTTCTATGACTTGCCTATATTGGCTTTGTCACTCCATGTTGGGACAATCTCTAAGCCTAAGAATAAATGCCTTAGGTCAAACCCCCAAAGGTTACTTTAAGAGACATGTTTGCTATTATAATGTGCTCTTTCAGATCTTAATTACAAGTATCCTTTTGGGTCTTGTTAAGATAATGATAACACTTGTTATGAAAAGGCATCATATTTGTTATGCAATAGCACCATTTGGGAATGTGGACATTACATGAACTTCATGAAAACTCCTCTTTTAACTCTCTATGATTACAAGCATGAAAAATTTATGTTTATTAGAAAACAAAAGATAAAAACCTAAGGAAACCTTCCACAAGATTATCTTGAAGTTCTTGCATAATTTCTATATTTCTCCACATTCTCTTGGCTACTTTCCAACTTAGAATGATCAATTTTAGAAGTTTCCCAAGCTGTACAGGTTATCTCAAGCATTCTCAGTATTGCACCTATAAAATTTGATTGCTAGAAAAACCATAAATCATAGGCATGGAACAATTTGACCTTGAACCCTAAGGGACTCCAAGAAAAAGGATTCAAGGTATCCTAGATGGTCTAGCTAATCACCTAGGGACTTGAAGAATGTGCATAGAGAAAAATTAAATTGCAAATTCAAATTAAAATAAATAAATAAAGAAATTTAAACTTGAATTGAATTTTACTTAACAAATTTACTGTAAACTTTATTAAAATAGCAAGATGCTTAAAGTATAAAGTTTAAAGGAGTATAGATTATGTGCTCAAATGCACAAGAAGCTTGCTTGGATGGAGCTTGAAGCTTGTTAGAGCTAGAAGGTTATGTTTCATAATAGAATTCTTATAAATCGTGGTTATCGGGGACTACGTATACTAGGCCCCGTATACTAGGCCCCATATACGTAGCCTTATTTACGTAGCATATGTTCTAGCCTATAAATAAGTGTGCTTCTGCCACACTTAGGAATCTTTCTAGTAGTTGTAGTAAAGCCTTTTAATGAGTGGCTAGGTACCCCTACACCCAACCATATGAATCACGAGCATTCACGCGTGACTCAGTCAAAATCCGTAGACTGTAAGCACTTAATATACACCAGACTCTAACTAGTGAA
Organism: Gnetum montanum; assembly: GCA_015680685.1. NCBI lineage: Eukaryota > Viridiplantae > Streptophyta > Gnetopsida > Gnetales > Gnetaceae > Gnetum > Gnetum montanum. The sequence goes on from MNCI01001268.1 coordinate 109,520, forward strand.
ACCTTGGGTTAGAATAGTCATTGTCATCCTAATCTCACTTGTGAGATTCTGTTTATGATGGTTAAGTGAGACTAAGGCTAATGAGTTTTATAGTTTTTAATTATCTTTTTGGGCGGCTAATTATCTTGGAAAGTAAGGCTAGAATATTAATTAATCTAAGATTATCGTAATCTAAATCTTAACTATTCCTAACATGAGTATCCAGTCCCATCTTCCGAGCACGTCTTGAGAATCTCCTAACACTTCTGGGTTACCAGACATTAAGCATCGCTAGGTTTACCAAGTGTTTGAGTGACATTCGAGATGGTCATACTTATGGCTTTTAAGAACTACAAATGAACAATAGAAAAAAAACTTAAATAATTAACAAGTAACTAATAAAGAATAAACATATTAAACTATTGAATGCATAAAATAGCTAAGTCCAAATGCTACAAGGAATGCTTGAATAGTTCATCTTTATTTCCATCATGCCAATGGGCTCAGATACATCAACGCTCGAATAAAGAGCTGATCACTTTTCTTACACTTGCTGCAGGCACTTTGAAAATATTCTATCTCTTACGGGAACAAACTATAAGAGCTTCACTACAACTACTCAAAAGGTTCCTAAATGAGGCAAAAGGTCCTCTTATTTATAGGTTGGGATAGGCAGCTGCGTAAATGGGGCCACATCGACGGGCCCACGTCGACCGGCCATGTATACATGGCCCCGTATACATGGCCCAGTCAATGCATTGACTTACTGACACTTCATCATACCCCCACGACTGAGCAAAAACTCGTCCTCAAGTTACTTTACAATTTGGAAGGTATGGATTCTTATTTACAACACACATAACTTAAACACATACATGAAACACACATGACACAACATGAAATTGACCAAGTGCCCGAGTTACAGAGGAGGAAAAGTTACAAAAATGGTAGTATTCAGAGACAAAATTGAACACCTCGCTAGTCCTAGAGCCTCTGCTATGTAGGATGATGCACAAAATTGTGGGAGACAATCACACCATCCCTGGGGGTGGTGGTTTTGATGGACCTTCTCTAGCCTCTGGTCCATGCGTTGGTGGAAGCACGGATGATGGTTGCCCTACGATAGCTACAACTTCTGGAGGTAGCCGAAAGGCCTCCAAGATAGCCCTCATTTTTTCTTCTTTATTTCTAGGATCATTCACTATCCAGGCAGCTTCTCCAATGTGTGCTGGAACTGGAACCTCCCAAGGGCATGGTAGCATTGGAAGGAGTTCTTTTAGGTTGACAAACCAGGCTACGAACTACTTACGTTCGATGTCAAACACTCAGATTGATGCCTGCAGCTGCTGGTAGTCATTCATTCTATAGCCCAGGTCCTCTGCAACTGTATGTTGTCCTTCAAAGCTTGTGCAGAGGACCTTGAGTTTCATGTTTGCTATTGCCAACTTTTGTTTTATCACCTTGTGCACTTGGAACTCTCCCTCATATAGGGAATACGAGGTGGCCACTTGTTTTTCCAATTTTGACCACGGTCTCCCAGCTGTGAGCATAACCAAGTTTGCATATTAAAGGTTGGCCAACTCCATGTATTCTATCATCTCCTTAATCTGCAGCTCCTTTAGGTAGATTTCAACTTTATTGTAGTCGTTCAACCCATCGAAGATAGATTGCCATACATCACCTTCCTCTTGGAGCTGCTGGAGCGCTTGGTTCATCTTGGCTTTGGCGACTTGAATGTGCTTCTCATTTACCTCCTTCTGCAATTCCACTTGGTTCTTGTAATGATTTTTAACTTTTTTGAATTTCATGGCCTCGTTCTTCCAAGAAAAAATTTCAATTGCAAACTTCAGTTGCAATGCCCAAACCTCCTCCATTGACAGATTTCGATTTTCAGCAACCAACCTTCTTATGTCAGCATTCACCCTGGCTAGCTCCTCTTGCTATTGGTGGATGAAATTTTTCACGTGTTCGTTCTCTGCACCAACATTGCATAGGTGATGAACCTCTATAGTTAGCCATATGTTCTCTTGGTGAACCTCAGCCAAGTCCTTTTCTAAGTAATATGCTCGAGTGTCTGCCAAGGACTTGTCGAAGATCATCGTCTCTCGCACATCCTTAATGACCTGAAGTTTAAGTTGAAGTTGTTGAAAAGCTTCATCTTTGGTGATTTCATAGTTGAGGATGGTTGGATCGGCAAGCTGGACTCTTAATTGGGCTACCTTAGTTGCCAAGCCCTAACAAGCGACTTGAGCAACTTCAAGTTACCCTTCCAAAATGAGGCTCTTGCCCCTTGCTGAGAGCAGCTTTGACTAGGTTGTAGTAATGTTTTCTAGAAGGTCGAAGACATCTGGAAGCGGTTGCCCAGTTCCCACTAGTCAGTCCAACAGCTCTTCATGTTGGGCTATGTCAATCTGGCTACGTGAAGTTCTAGCATACACCTGTACATCTTGTAGTCCATGAATGTTTAGTACAGGTGCTGCCGGTGCATTTAGAGCCGTAGCAATTGTGTCAGCAACCACTTCGGCCGCAACTTCCTATCCCTGGTGTTGCATCACCAGGACCATCACCTCTTCACCATCTTCCAAGCATATTGAGAAGGTAGCAGCATTCCTTGAGATTTTGAGGAATAACTATTGGGTTGATGTTGATACATCTCAGATGCTTGGATATGTTCTGGTTGGAACTTGTGCTGGTCCTACCCTTTCAAGTAAGCTAACTGATTAAGCCACTTGCTCTATGTGGCTCATGGTAGGGTGATAGACTGAAGGGTCTTCTCCTCCACCAGTCCTATTGGATTACTCTTACTAGCTTAAGAGCATTTCCCGGATCTCGCTGATGTATTCTGCGTGGTTTGCAAGCCTGGATGTGTTGTTTTTGTAGGTGTTGGAGGTGGTTGTTGCTCCTCCTCTGTCTGTGTGGCAGCAGGATTTTTATCTTTCATCATCTTTCACCATGAGGCAATTGCGGCATGCCAAACTACATCATTGGAATATTGTGCTATCCTTGCCTGTTTGCACAACTTTCGGATTAGGCAAGGAAAGGGGAGAGCTTATCTTCCACGTTCATTCTCAATGAACCTTTTTTCAATCTCTAGAAACAAAAGCTATGGAAGAATCATGGGGAATTTCCCACTCATAGTGGCACATGCACGAGGGGAGAAGGTTGTGATTTTGTTGGGTCTTACCATTGGGTTCAAGTGGTAAGACACAATCTTTGAGTACACTCTCTCCACCATGGTTAGAGAGCCAAATTCCTTGCGCTCTACCCCATAGAACCATTTGGTCCATTCCGCCTTTACCTCTAGATCAGCCTACTTTGGAATTTCTACCACATCTACCCCAGTTTCAGGCAACCCCAGAGCCTGCACTATCACCTCTAAAGATTAAGAGATATAAATGTCTTTGATTCTTACTTTAGAACCTAGTTTCCAATTCTTCTAGAAGAGATAAGTTTCTCCTATGTACCATTCACCACTGGTTATGATGATTGGCCACATTGAAGAGTTCTACAGTTGGAGTCTCACGTCTTCTGGCGCATTCTTGAGGAATGGTCCAAAATTTAGCTCTTGAAGGACCATTCGTAGGCTTGGGTCAGGGTGACCTCAAGCTGTGGTGCTATCCTAGGAGTCTCATCCCCGAGCGATTGCTCGTTGGGACTCTCCTCTTCAGGAATCTAATGAACAAACTCAACATCAGGTCTTTCACGAAAGGGCCTAGTTGCATGAGAGCCCTCCACATGCTCTGGCAGTTTCATACCTCGTCCCCTTCCCACGTGTGGATGCTTGTCCCTTGGTTGTGATGGTCCTTCATCCCTTGGGTGCCTCAGTTTGGATGCCATATGCAATCAAACATAACCACCCGTTAGACCATTCATAAGTAGCTTAAGATGGTCCATATATACCTTCTCAGTTTTACCAAGTTATGTTATTGGCACAAGCACACTGTTAAGTCTTCTGGAGCATTAACTTATGGGTTACGGCCAAATTTTTTGTAATTAACCAACTAATTAACTAATTAATTAATTA
>MNCI01001268.1:120043-168761 GCA_015680685.1 Gnetum montanum
TATGTATACGGGGCCTAGTATAAAGGGCCTAGTATACGTAGCCTACCTAGTATAAGGGGCCTAGTATACGTAGTCTCTGATAACCACGATTCATCAAATTCCATGATCTAGGTACTTCCCAACTTCAATTGCTAAGAACTCCTTGATGCTTTTCACTTGAATTTGCAACTTTGGTTACTAATGATGCCAATGGTGGTGTTTGAATTTTGTTGCAATGGTACTATGTTGAGAGTCTTTGGTGCTCAAGTAAATACCAATGTGCTTCAAAAGTGTTACAAGTGCCAAAATGGGTTTTTAAGTGCTCAAGGTTGCAAAAGTTTTCAAGTTGAAAAAAATGTTTCTAAACCTGAATAATCTATTCAAGTTTGGCTTTTATAAACTTTAAGATGGTTGACTTTATGTTGCAAATTTCTTCCATGGATTTTGATAGATTGGTGTTTTTTGTAGGTGTAATAGGCCATAAATATTAGCATAGTTATTCATTTTTCACAAGTTTTCATAGTCTAAGGCCATCAACACCATACCAAATACTAAAAATAGTAAACAAACTTTTATTACTATGTTGATCTTCGAGAGGTACATTGGCATTGTTGAAATCTATTGAAAAATATGGTGACTACATTGGTCATGTAAAAATTATTGAAAATTTGTGATGGCTACAATGGCCATGCTACAATTGCTAGAAATTGTGATGATTATGTTAGCAACTTCTAGAAAAATGGAAAACCCAACAACTCCAATGCTAGGTGTGTATAGCTCCAGCGTAGTAAAGGCCATGATCACCATAAACCCATGAAAATGCCAAATTTGATAGTGGCCAAGGAATTTTCAGCCTTTCCAAGCCAAAATATAGACATGACATAACTTTTTCTAGTTGGGAACTAAGGCAATAGTAACTTATGAGGCACTTTTCATCTCCAAAAAGTTAAAGTATGCAAAATTGCAGCTCATGGGCCACAAACCTTACATTTACAATAAAATCTTGCCTCAAGTTAGATGGTGAAAGTTACAAGTTACAACATGAATTTTCTTGGTGGTGTTTCATGGGTCTTTCTTTGTTGATGTTTTGAGTATTTAACCAAGAGACATTGACAAAGAATGAAAAACACAACTATAGGTCCATCAATGTTCCCTCTCCATGCTTGATTCAGTAGTATCAAACCATGACAAAGAGTACTTGTGATGATGGAATAAGGTTATGATGAGATAACATAGGGTAAAGGCTATATTTGGCTACAAGGAAATGGTCACATGGATTAGCAATGATTTCCATATGTTGAAATCATGGTTATATCATGGTAGTGACACTTTGGCTACTTGATATGGTCTTCACACTTTGTGCTTTGAAGTGTTGGTTACTCAGTAATGTTTTTGAGGGACCAACACTCTACTCCAAGGTTTCTTTGGTCATTACATTCCTTTCTTTGTATGTTTGAAGCCATTGATTTGTCTTTTAGTCTTCATTGGCCTCTTGGATTATTGGAAATTTACTTCCTCCTCCTCCCTTCAAAAAAAAATTTTGGGGTGAAACCTTCATTAGGTTTCATTACCAAGGCTAGGTTTGATTTGGTTTTTTCATTGCATGAGGTGTGATACATTCAAAAAATTTGATAATGGAGCATGACAAAGGAGATGTAAAATGGTCATAATGCATGAGTATCAAACCTAAGTCAACATTATTATTCAGGGTAAGGAAGGTCATAATTAGGGTGTGGGATTAGAACTTATGAAGCAAACACTCTTAGCATGGTAGGACAAGCTCACCAAATCTTATGCATTAAGGTCACATGGTAAATTACCATTGTAATGAGTTACATCTTTGTAATGATTCTAGGCTTCATCCTACAACCACAACTCTAGGAGAACAACAAAATAAGATAAAGAAAACATGTTGTTACAAAACTATGCATAAGGCTATATGGAAGAGCCAACAAATCATGCCACTATAGGTTACTATCATTACACCTAAAAGAGAAAAAATACTATTCAACTATTATGCTAAAAGAGAGAGAGAAAAATAATAGCTCACTTGTTATTGATAACCATGATCTTGAATGTGAATATTGATACCTACAAAGATAACATGTTAGATGTAATAATGTTTAAGATAGGAATGGTGGACTAGGTTGGCCAACTCCTTCCCATGCATGGCTGTCACTTTGAAGGCTCCATTTTCATAGGCCTTTGTAATCAAGAAAGGCCCTTTCTAGTTGGCTGAGAATTTATCCACATGTTTGTGAATAGCCTTGAGGACTAGATCTTCCTCCTTAATTTTTTATTTGTTCAGGTCATGGCGATGCTATTGTTTTTGCCTCTCTTGGTATCACTTAATGTGAGCAAGTGTGCATACCTGTTGCTCTTCCACTAAGTTCAAGTTAATGATATGTAACTCCCTATTCTGCTTATCATTGATGAAGTTAGATAGAACCACCCTCAATGATGGAACCTACAATTTCAAAGGCAAAATAGCTTTAGAACCATAAACCAGGCTATATGGGATTACTCTAGTTGTGGTTTGAAAGATGGTTTGATAGGCACAAATTCCATGGACAAGACACTCATGCCACTTGCATCTACTATTTTTTAGCATTTTTTAGTAAGTTTATTATGATCTTATTGCTAACTTCAGCTTGTCCATTGTCTTGGCGATAGTATGGTGATGAAAAGGAATGTTTAATACCTAGTTCTTGACAAAAGGCTTTCATTTCTTGGCTACTAAATTATGGTCCATTATCCATGACTATGGTTAAAGGTATGCCAAAATAGGCTACTATGTTATTGAGTATAATTCTATATACTTGTTGAAACATTTTTTTCATTAGGAGGATAACTTCAACATACTTGGTAAAGTATTTGGTTGTTGTGATGATGAAGCTCTATCCTATAGAAGACTTAGGCATTATAGGCCTAATGATGTCCAATAACCACAATTGAAATAACCAAGTTATCTGAGTAGTGTGTAACTTAGTCAGAAACACATGTATCAATTTATTATTTCATTGATAGCTATCACAATTTTTAACCTTCTATAGGTAGTCACTTTCCATATAGGGCCAGTAATAACCTAGTCACATAATTTTAGCATTCATGGCTGTCAGTCCTACATGTCCTCCATATACACCCTCATGAACTTGCTCAAGGACTATGTGGGCTTTTTTTTTGTCAAAGCACACTAGCAATATGCCATCATAAGACCATTAACATAATGTGTTATCACCTATGAGGATATAATTTTTGGCGACCGTTTGGGACACGACCGCCAACGAGTGTCCTCGAATAGGATTTCGGTGCCTGCTGGTCTCTGGCAACACCAAGGCCCAGATACCTCCAAATAAACTTAGTAGTTAATGTGAGTATGTGTGTGTGCTGTTGTGGCATGTGGCTGTGTAAAATGTAACAATTGATTTGTGTGTGAACTACAAATGACTTACTTAAAGAGATTCAGCCAACTTTGCCAAGTACTGTGAGTTCTTGAAAATTTCCTATTTTGTTCAACTGCCTAGTCTACGCGGTCCTTATAATACCTACTTGTAACAAATAAAATTTTGCAAAAACATTTGAGCATGACTCTGCAATCTACTCCTAATTTTCCCCAGAGAAAGAGGTAGTTCCACAAGAAAACTAGAAATAGAGCAAGATTCGATGGAAATAAGCAGAAAAGAAAAGAAAGCAGATTTGTGTAGACCTCAAATATTTAAACAAGGTAAAATGACACGAGTAAACACTTCGCAATAAAGCTATCCCAAATTCAATATCTACGAATTGTTCAAACTTCCAAGGCTCAAACAAGCAATATCTTCAAGACAATCCTACTATGCTACCAAAAATTGCTGCGTAAACTACCACGTACGAGACTCCATTTTGACTAGATAATAGATGTCAACGATTGCATTCAAACAGAACCTTTAAAAGACTTGACAATTTCTGATTGAAATACCACGGGAATTCACTTTAAAGATAAAAAGAAGCTATTCTGGTCCCATCAAAATACCAAAGATTTTCTGAACCCTCTCGACTACTGAATTGTTCAACGGCGTGACTACAAACAGAGGCTCTCTTACAACAATCCCAATAGCAGTTCCCACACGTTGCACAATAACGAAATTTACTACTAAAATGCTCTTAAGGCTTTTAAACACAAGCGCTTCTATGGCAAAATTTTAATAGAAATTTCTATCGGGCAACAAGAACAATAAGAGCAATCTAAAAATCCCAAAATTACTTGCCAAGGATGATACTATCTAAACCACTAGCTAAGCAATTTAAACAAAACAAAAAATGAAATGCATAACTCACAGGACCATGACAAAGAGGCTGAAATCTTTATTCTAACAAGCCATCTTGCAAGCAGTCTTCTTTACAAATCTTCTTTGATGTGAGAAGTGATGATCCAATGTTCTTCCCTTCAATCCCCCTTTTTTTTTACTTGACCCTTGAAGCCTTTTTATAGGGTTCTAAGGTAGGTAGGGAAGTTACATTTTAAAAATATCTCAAAAATATCTCACCTAACTTTTCTCCCAAGTAATTGGACTATCCAATTAGAAAATTACTTGCCCAACAAGCTAGGAGATTTCTTGTCCAACAAGTTAGGTAAGTTACAACAATTTTGGATGGTTGCAACCACCAAAGAGATAAAAAAGGCTATAATTTAGTTATATAAATAAAAGGGATAATAGCCAAATGTCTCCTTTCATATAAATATCTCGTAATTGTTCTGTTCTTTCCCTTTTAAATCATAAAAATATTTTATTTCATGTAGTGATAGGGTAGTAACCATGGATTTGATGCATGGGCTAATGTGTAAATATATGTATATTGCATAAGTGGAGATGTAATTCATATGTTAATTTGTAGTATTCCTAATGTGATCTAATTTAATTTTATTAGGAAATTACTTGTAAGTCTTTCTTAGCAAAATATTTGGTTAAAGATTAGAACTTAATTTAGCCTAATTTAATTTAAATTCCTAAGTGTTACTAAGCTATAATGATTTTATAAAAATCCAATATAATCTTTCCCTTTTGGAAGTAGCGGTGGTTAATTTTATCTTGCATACAATAATCAAAATTCGAAATACCAGAAATACGAGCCCGAAGGCAAAGCCACCGATCCTGCAACTGATTCTTTGATTGAAGACGTTCCAGCAACTACCTTCACGGGAGAAGACTCTGCCGCCGTATTAGGAAACATCACCGTGTGTTCCGTCTGGATTAGCAACTGTCGTAACCTTAGCCTCTGGAAAATGCCTGCAATTTTTGATATTACAGTTTGAAAATTTTGGCTCTGCACTTTCGATTGTCCTTCCGTCGCGGTGGCCTGTGTTCAGATCTGCGAGCAAAAAGACAACGATTTCAACGGCAAAGGCCAAATTGTTTTCATGCCCACGGCAGATGCAACAATATCAGCAGCAACAATGGTGGTCGTGAATGGTTCTCGGGGCTAAGGGTTTCCCCAGCGCTTGTTTTAAATTTCCGTCAGTTGGAGCCATAAAATTGTTGAACAATCGGCAATACTGCATGGTCATTTCAGGTTTTCAACCAGGGATAGGGCTTTCAGCTTACGATAGCTTTTGATTCAACATCTCCATGATCGCACGCGTTTTTTTCTCTTCCGATGCTGAGATGAATAACTAATAATTTTTGGGGCGAACTGCTCATTTTCTTTTCTGCAAATGTAAGTGCAGATGCCTTTTTAGTTGCCCCTTTTTTTCCTGAGTATGCAAGTTCTCCGTCGTCTCTGTTTTCTTCATGTGCGCTTGCCTTCGGATCTGATTCTTGTGTCGAATTTTTCACATTATTCAAGTTTGAAGACTGCATGTGCTCCGTTCCTGCTCCAGCAGTGGCCATTATTTTTCTTTGTTTTTCTTGATCGCATTTTTCTTGCCTCCTTCATGTGCAGGGCTTTACCGCTAATACGATGGCCAATCCAATCCTTTGATAATCTGACCCTTTAATAATCCNCCAGGAATTGTGCTATCTTTGAACAAAATATTCCAACTGTTCCATGTAATGGCTAAATGTGCCAACAATAATATTTTTATCTTTTACATACAACATCATTTTGAGAAGTAGGCAAGCCTTGTGGATATTCACCATGCATAAGATAAAACTTGATATCATCATATCATTCCTTTGGAGGAGTGGTGTTGATAGAGGCTACAGAGTTATCCTCAATGTTCTATGTGATGGGAATAGCACAATTCACCATTAAGAAAGATAATTTACCAAACACATCTAGTGTCATACTAAGGACCAAAGTTACAATGGCATTGGCTAAGGTGTTTTTAGTTTGGGATATATGTTGGATATCAACGTCTATGAATTATTGCATTACTTTCTTTTCTAGGTAATAGTAAGGTTGAAAATGTTTTGATTTACATGCATAAACCTTGGTTACTTAGTTAACCATAAGTTGTGAATTATATTTTATTATTAGGTGTTTGATCCCTTGGTGATGAGCTACCATCATTCCCCTAATATATCCTTCATACTCCACCAGGTTGTTGGTACATGGAAATTGAAAATTGTAAGTAAAGGGTTGGATTTCACTAGATGGTAATGTTATGATGGTAGTAGCACAAAATTCATGAGCAATTGAAGCACCATCAAGGTGCATGATTGCTTCATAGTCCTCAGGTACTTTGTTAACAATGTTGACATGCTCATCTAGGAATTTAGGGTTAATGGCTACATGATCTTCTACTAAGGAAATAATAAGTTATGTAGCTATAACTTGAGCTCTTGTTAAAGATTTGGAGACATTGTGTAGGTCAAACTCCACTATTATGGCTTTCCAACAAGCTATATTGCTACTCTCATAGATATTGATCATTATAGATCTAAGCATGTTGTCCTTACAAATGACGTTGATTTGGTTTCTCAAGAGGTAATGTCTCCACTTATTCAATGAGAAGACTAGGACTAGACAATACTTCTCCACTTCAGTGTATCAGGTCTCATAGGCAATCAATGCATGGCTTAGGTAGTACACTAGCAATTATGCTCCATCATCTCATTTCTAATAGAGTAGAGAAGTAATGGATGTGTTTGAGATAGCAAGGTAGATGTAAAAAGGATTATCCTTCTAGGGCGGATAAACCATCAATAGTTATGAAAAACTATTGCTTAAGATTTTCAAAGGCTTCTTGGAATTGAGCCATTCATTCATAGCGGACCCCTTTCTTAAGTAAATGCTGCATGGATTGTAACTTATCCATAAGCCTTGTGATGAAACTACAAATAAATTGTAATCTACCTTATAGTCCCTAAAGCTTCTTAAGGTTAGTTGGTACTACCAAGTTGGAAATGCCTTGACCTTATTAGGATTGATATGTATTCCTACGATAGATACTACAAAGCCAAGCATCATATTGGTTTTAATGCAAAAGACACACTTCTTGAGGTTAAGCCTAAACTCATACTTGAGGAATCATTTAAGCACAAGGTCAAGGTCATTCACATAGTCATTAGCCACTTTGGACTTAATAGCTATATCATCTACATAATCATTAAGTAGCCCTAGCATGTAATCACTAAAGATATATGTCATCAATTTTTGATAGGTTGCTCCTATGTTCTTTAGGCCAAAGGGCATCATGGTGTAACAAAAGATACCCCAAGGGATCATGAAGATCATACAAAGTTGATGTTCTATGTTAATCCTAACTTGGTTGTATCCTGAGAATCCATCCATAAAGGATAATAAGGCATGTTTAGCCATAGTATCGATAAGTTGATCAATACCAAGAAAAGGAAAATCATCTTTGATAGTTGTCTTATTCAAGTCTTGAAAATAAATGCAGATAGGTATGTTCCCATTTTTCTTAGGAACTAACACTATGTTGGATACCAATTTTAAATAATTAAAAGCTTGAATGAAACTAGCTTGACATAGTTTTTTTATTTTATCACAAACTACCATAGCCAAATCATGTTTAATCTTGCAAACTTTTTGCTTAATTGGCTTGATACTTGGATCGAGTATGATGTTATGTCGCACTATGTGTGGATCAAAAATTAGCATATCTTCATATGACTAGAGAAATTCCTTAATGTTATCTTGGAGGACCTTGGTGATGTCTTGAGCATGTTGAGGTTCTAGTAAGAAACTTAGTTTTAGTGTTTTCTCCTCACCAATGTGTGTGGTAATAGGAACCTCAACTAAAGGATCTTTGGTAATGTCACCAGACTTAATTTCAAAGGTTTTAACTAGGTTTTTAGCCCATTCTAGGGGTTTTTCTATAGAGTATATGTGGTTGAAAATTTTCTCAAGTTCAATATATAGCAAATTAAGATCAATCAAATGTTCAACATCACCGTGGAATCCTCTTAGGCTTAAAGGAAAACTGATTTGCTACTAGGTATTCATACTTCAACCTTGCACATCAACCATAAGCACATTAAGTAGCAATTGCATGATAAAATAAGTAAATAATGCTAAAATAATGCAAAATATTCTAGTAAGAATGTGATGATAAGCCAAACACATTGCATCTATGGTCAAACATGGTTTAAACAAGGCCACCATAATTTATAAGAGGTAGGTTAAACAAATGGGGTGAAAAAAAGGCTAAACAAATTCAAATGAGGTCAAATGAATGTCAAATGATGATCAAATATGATCAAATGATGGTTGGGTCTCCATAAAATGGTGTCAAATAGGGTTGAAACAAGATCAACTATCGTTACAAAGACAAGGCTTAGAAAAATAAGGTAAAACAAAGGTCAACTAGTTTGAAACAAGGGCCAAATGATACTTAAATGATGATCAAATGGGATCAAATGAAGTCTAAGTGATAATCAAGTGATGAGAATTAAACCAAATGACCTATCGAGAGAGGTCCACAATGCATAACAAGGTCAAAACATGTCAAAAAACCATGGAACCAAGCCAAATAAGTTAGTGTGAGAAATATGTGGTAAAAGGAGATCAATATTGGTCAACCAAGATTAGATTCTACCAACTCTAGACCTCAGCAGGCCATAGTGAAAGTCTATAGGGTTGACAGGAGAGTTTGGGCACATGATGAGGTCATTTTAAGGCTATTTGAAGGAAAAAATGAAATCTTTTCTTGTGACTATGTTGGACACAAATGCGACTACACTAGCCAATATAGTTGAGACCTACACCAATGTAGTTAGCATCAGTAGTGATTCCCCAAATTTTTATGACTAGTTTTGGAGTCCTAATGATCTATATGGCCAGAGAAATGGATTGGTGTTGGAGATTGGTGAATTTTGGCATCATTTATACCCTTCAAAATTACAAATTACGTCAAATACTAGTGAGTACATTAGGACTACACTAGCCAACATAGTTCCAATCTAGATACATGTGAAAAATAGGTCTGTGGCACTTCAAGGTTGACAATCATATCTCATCAACTACATAGAATAGTGTAGGCTCTTGGAAGGGTTGAACTAGTTATTTGGAGATAAAGATAGGCTACTGAAAGTGATTTTTAAAGACATCTCCTACTAGACTACATTGGCCAGTGTAGTTGAGCTTGCCCTTAGCATAGATTAAGGAAATCTAGTGTTTCCATGATTGAAATGGGATGAAATTACATCTAAGTAAGGTTGAATAAGATTTTGGTTTTCCAAGTCAAGTTTTAGACCATTTGAGATGGTGTGGTGCTAGTCAAACCAATCTAGAATCCTAACTATGCTAGGACTATGCTAGCCAGTGTAGTCCCAACCTACTTCAACATAGTCTAAAATAATCTTGATTTTTGGTGAAATTTCATGGTTGATTGACTAGGTTCTTGGGTCCTTGGATCATTGGTGTTCATGGCTAGCATTTTGACTTAGGATGGTCAATTTTGATAGTTTTTTTAGTGTGAATATGGTCATACACCATTGGACTACACTAGCCAGCATAGTCCTAGCATAGGTATGGACTGTATGATGAATTTTATCCATTTTCAACTCATTTTACAGGTTTTAGTGGCCTTTGAAGTCTTTAACAAGGTTGAAGGTTGACATAATACATTGAGAAGTTAATTTGACTTGTGTATGTCTTGCTTTGAAATTATCATAGGGTGGCTATGTTGGGACTACATTGGCTAGTGTAGTCCTAGTTATCTCTAGTGTAGTATGATGCTTTAGGTGTATTTTGACTAACCTTAGTTTTACTATTTGGTAGTTTAAAGTTATCAAAATCCTTAGGAAGATGTGAAGGCCAAAATATGTCAATTTGTAGGTTGTTTATGGCTTTTGGTACTTACCCTTACCTAACTACACTAGGACTATACAGGCCAGCATAGCTGGAATCATCCTCAACATAGTATCAAGATGAGAGTAGGCTTTATCTATTTTTTTTCTTGGATATTTTGCATTTCAAACTTACTAGAAGCTATGAAGAAGTGTCGAGTCCATAGTGTGTTATTTAAAATGTTATTTTTGGATTTTGGTGCTTATTCTCTACCCAACTACATTAGGACTATGCTGGCCAGCATAGTTGAGGCCATTCCCAATGTAGTATTAAGTTTGAGGTTGAGTTTGAATTGTTTTTTATTAGTTTTTTGCTATTTTAAGGCTATTGGAGGCTTCAAGAGGATATAACAGTGTAGACATGCCACTTTGGAGATTACTTGGATTTTTTAATGATCATATTCTTATCAACTATGCTAGGAATATGCTAGCTAATGTAGTTGGGATAGGCATTAGCATAGTTGATGCAAGATGGATGACTTTTAATTTATTTTGACCAATCTTGTCAACTTCTAGAGTTTCCAAAGGATTTGGCTAGGGTTTGGTGCATAGTGTGATCATTCTAGAATCAATCAAGAGTCTGGTTAGTGGTAGAAGGTAGCATCCCTCTTAGGACTATGTTGGCTAGTGTATTTAGACTCTTGGCTAGTGTATTAACCCAAAATAGCAGGTTTTGATGTGAGTTTTGGCCTTCCTTGATGTTTGGTATCTTCCAATGTCAACATACAACTACTAATATTGGGCATAAGATTTTTATGTTAAATCATGCCATGGATGGATAGCTTGGAGGTGGGTTTTGGTAGTGGTTGGGCTTAAGAACCCATTCCAAGACTTTTAGAGGTTCAAACCTCAACATAGTTACCATGGAAAAGCTTAAACCCAAGTGTGTTTAGGATCTTAGTTGGCTTGTTAAAGAGGCACCTAGTGAGGCCCATCTCAAATTTGAATTTTTAAATGAATGGATTTTCCACTTATCCAGTGTAGCCCCACTTTCTAATTTTTTTCATGGAGTTATGTGGGACTTGGATGAGTGTTTTGGAAAACCAGGATTTTAATGGTGAATGCATAAGTTTGGAAGTGATTCTCTCATTACAATTTTGCAAAGATCCATTTCCTCACACCACTTCCAACCTACATTGCATAGCATCATGGCTTCCATCCTGTTCTTAGCCTCATTTGCATCTATCTTTAGAGTAGCCTAGCCATCCCACACTATGGATTAAAAGCATCTTCTAGAGGGTTTCTAGAGCTTTGAATATTTTGTGAGTCCTACTTTGTTTATTCAACATGTCTAAGAGAAAGGCTTTCACCAACAAGAATCCAACCTTGGAGGAGGCTAACATAGCTTAAAAAGGCCTCTCCAACCTACCATGACATTTAATTGGTGAAGCATCATTTGCAATGACTCCCAAGTACATAATTCCTAGCTAGTTCAAGCAAAATTCCATTGAAACACTAGGCATTTTTGCTTGTGTAGGCTTGTGCATTGATTGGATTCAAATTTTGTAAAATTCCTACATTAGATTTAGGCTAGGTTCATGATGTTTTAACATTGCTTTGGTTTTTGGATTGGTCTGAGTTATAAATTTTATTCCAGTTTATTTTATGCATGTTTTGTATTTTCCCACCAAAAAGCATCACTTTTGTATTTTATTTTATTTTTGCATGAAAATGACTTGAAATTTTTAGTTTTTATGGCCATGGGATTGTTATCTACTATTTTCCAATAAAACAAGTTTTTTGTACCATTGAATTCTAAGTTACAATGGGTTTTTGATTTTTACTATTTTTTTAACTCACTTTGCTAAATTTTTATGTAAAAATGGCTAAGAATTTTTAGGTTTTTGGATTGTGGATTTTTAGCTTATTGTTCATTAGTTTAAACAACTATGGAATCACTGAATTCTAGTCTACAGTTGATTTTTTGTGAATTTTTTCATAGACTAGTGTACAATGAAATTCTTGGTTTTTATGGATTTATCCCTATCTAAATGGGCAATGTTGACACTTGAAATAATTTTTTCAACCAACATCCTAGGCTTTGATGGATTCACAGAGGTGTTAGGAAGAGTTTAGAGTTGATCCTAATAATTTTAAATTTTTTTTGTATTTTCTTTACCAGTGAATTACTATAGCCATTTTCTATGGTTTTGTGTTCTTTTGTAATTTTAGTGAAATTTTGTTAAGAATTTAGGTTATGGTTTAAATTTTTCCCAAGCTTGGAACTACAATGTAGGTATTAAATTTCATTAAATTTTAAGCCTACATAGTTCCCAAACTTAAAAAAAAATTAGCTCTAATTTGTCATTTTCATTCCAATGTAGACTACCTTGCATTGTTGCAATTTTGGTTGTAAGAACTGCAAATCCTCCTAGCTGTACAAAATGCATTGATCTATTTTTGATATTTTTATGATAATATTAAAGCCTCTATTGGTTATTAACATGTTGTATCTTGCTTATTGAAGGCTACATGTGATGACAATGGTCCCCAGTGGTGACAACATTGGAAGTGCTCCTCAACCACCTCCAATTGCATGTTAGCACCATCAATTAGTTATTGGCTATTTATATTTGTTGTTAATGTTATTTATGTCATGGCTAGTGTTAGCCATTAGTTAATGAGAGACAGTTTATTGCTCTTATGCATTTTTTAGACTCTTTTCACACTATGTGACTATGGCTGTATGTTACATATATTTTGATTATTTTTCTTAATTTTAATTTTTCTTATATGATTTTATACTTAATTTTTCATGTGTTATACATTTTCATTTTCATTCATGTTATGAGGCTATGTTGGTTAACTTATGTGGTCATAATATAATAAATGGTGAAACTAGTTAGGCAACTAGAATGTGAACTAAGTTGTAAATGGTGATAAAGGTTTTGCCAATTTTAGGCCATGGTGGGCTATGCATTTTGAAAATAAGAGAAAAATTTTATTGATTTTATGTTTTAAAATTTTTATGAGATTTCAGGTTTAAAATTTTTTATGGTATTTTTTTTTATTTTATGTTCTAGAATAGAGAAGGCATAAAGAAAAATGGTAAACAAGAATAAACCTTAGGCTATATGCAAAGTAAAGTTAAAACAATGCAAAATAAAGTAAAGCAAATTGGTGCATGCAAATAATGTTTCAACTAAGCTAAGAATACTATAGAAAAAGAAGGCTACATGGTCATAGATGCAAGGGTGAGCAAATTGGAGGTATACATCAATTGTGCAAGTGTTTCCTAATCTTTGAAATATTAGGAAATGTATATGGTCTACTTTGTATAATCTTATATTACCCATTCCTTTTGCTAACTATGTTGAAGGGGAGTTCTTCCCATGGTGCATCCATGGAATCATCATTATCAGCTTCAGCCTCTTGTGCTCTATTAGGATTTTTGACTTCATGGTTAACAATAGGACTTTCATCCTGAAACTTTACTTTGGATCCTTGGTCTCTGTCAATGTTGTTGAATTCCAAAGTAAAACACCACTAAGAAAATTGATGTTGCAAGTTGTAACTTTCATCTTCCAACTTGAATCATGATTTCTTGTAAATGTAAGATTCGTAGTCCATGAGCTACAACCTTGCATACTTTAACTTTTTGGGGCTGAAAAATGCCTCATATGTAGCTACTACCTTACTTCCTAAGTGAAACAATCCACCTTATGTATATTTTTGATCTTGATAAGGTTAAAAATTCCTTGGGGACTTCCAAATTTAGCATTTTCATGAGTTTTTGTAGAGGTATATCCTCAAATACACTAGAACCATCTACTCTCAATGTAGATGGTGTTGGGTTTTCATTTCCAAGAAAAACATAGTGTAGTCACCAATAAAACCTAGCATAGATGCACATATTCAGCATTGGAATTATTGGACTTTCCATTTTCGCAATAGTGGCTAGCATAGTCATCCCAAGTTTTTAGCAGTTATAGCATGGCTAGTGTAGACATCATGTTCACTAGTAGTTTTCAACGATCTTAGCAAAGTCCACCAAGGTCTGTGTAGTTGAGATGATGCCAACATAGTTACAATAGTTCATTTACTATTTATAGTATTTAGATGGGCTTTTGTGGCTATGGTGTATCAAAACTTACTATAAATGATCGCATATGCTAGGAAATATAGTCATTACACCTCCAAATAAACATCAATGTTTCAATAATCATGATAGTGATGTACAAGGCCTAATATTAGCAATCCCACAACCTATAAAATCCAAACATGAACTCTTTATTGGGTTTGTGCAACTTGAAAGTCGTTTTGAGTTTTAGCAATCAATAATCCTTTATAGCCTTAAAACACCTTTGAGAGAAAATTGGTATCTACGCTGGGCATTAGAGACCCTCAATGTGATACCATTGCATCAATAGTAGAACACCATCCATGACCAAAGTTTCATATTCCAACAAAAATCAACAAGGAGCTGCTAGAAACTATGGTTGGGAAGTATCTAAATCATGAAGTTTGAGTGCAGAACACAACCTGCCAACTCCAACGAACTTCAAGCTACATCCAAGCAAACTTCTGATGCACCTAAGCACATAAATATGTACTTCTTAAATCTTGCACTTTATGCATTTTTCCATTTCAATAAATTTATAGTTCATTGTTGTGTAGATTTAAGTTTAAGTTTTAATTTTTTTGTTTGTTTTCATTTCGAATCTGCAATTCCATTTCCATTTCTATTTACATTTTCATAAGTCCTTAGGTGATTAACTAAACTTTCTAGGACACCTTGAATTCTCTTTCATGGAGGTCCTTCATATTTAAGGTTAAAACTATCTAGCACCTAGTATTTTGTAGGTTTCTATTCCAACAATCAAACTTTCTAGGTGCTATAATTTTCTAGTGCTAGAAGGCGGGCCTACACCCAAATTCTTAGCCCAAAGATCCTTTTCTAGTCTCTTCTAAATATCAAGTCTTTTACATTTTTAAATTTTAAAACCCACAAACATATTCCATCAAAGATAATGTTGCTACCTAAATCCCTACCAAAATACCTAGTGTAGTTGTGGTAAGTGAGTTGTGTTTCTACTATACTTTCACAAAAATTGTTGGATTCCTTAGAACTAGCATAGTTTACCTTGAAGATCCAAATCCAAAAACCTAGTTCCATTCAAAAACCCAAATCCATCCTCTATGAAATTAGTGAAAAAGGCCAGCATAGACACTCTCATGAATCCAGCATAGTTGTTAGAAAACCTAAAGTTTTAGTATTTAATTTCGTAATACCAATATATCTCCTTCAGGAGAAAATATTTCAGGCTTTGTGTTATTGAGTGAAAATCATTATTCCACCTCATAACTTAGCATAGCTAGTTGGGAATTATAGTGGTATATGACATTAACCTATATTGTAGATCCTACTGATAGGGCCATTGTAGTTAGTGCTACCATCTCAAACATTGTCTACTACATAGTATATAATCTTCTACTACATAGTATTTTACAGCAATAGTTTTTATACTGCCTTTTCATTTATAGTTAACTATACTTGTGGATAATCCTGCTAGCTGGAGCTTTAACTAAAAATAGTAAAAACCTCAAAACAACCTCTTTGATCATGTCTTTCAACTAGTCTACTATTATATCCTTCAACTTTATTGATGCTGGATCTAGCCAATAGGTAGTAAGGTTTTATGACCCCAAAGACCACACTTTAGTTAAGTGTAGGTAATCACTTGGGCTTAGGGGATGAAGCCCAAAATTTTTGGTGATAAATGAAGATCATTTCCACTTCATTTGTGATAAAATTTAGGCTAGCATGCTCATTCCAAGAATGGAAGCAGAGGTCAAAAGAGAATATGAGCTAATCCACCATGACAAAAAGGAATACATACCTTCCCCATACAATGAAATACCATTGAATGAAACTTATCAATGCATCCTTTCTTAATTAACTAATATATATGAAGAGGATGGGAATGCTAGTTTAGATGAACAACATAAGGAAGAATATGAACAACATGAATAGCATGAGGCATAATCTAAACATGAGAACATCATGGGGGGGGGGGGGCCTCTTCCAATAGTTGGCTCCCCAAGCCATAATGTCCACCTCAAACCTCGTTGCCTCTTCCATAGGGTAGATCCCTTAGGCCTTGCCTCCTTCCTATCTGACCATGTTGGACTAGCACCTATTTTAGTAATGCATCAAATATAATTAGTGTCACAAGTGACACCTTTCCTCTTCTCAATGTCATTTGCCACATAACCACAGTCTATGTGACTGTCATTGGTTACATGCAGTTGGAGCCAATAGTAGGACCTCAAGTGACCCAAGGTCACAAACCCCTTTTTTCTTCTTTGTGATCCAAATATAAGCACAATCCTCTCTTTTGCTATTTAATCCACCTACATGATGATGACTCAACCTTGCCCTTTGATGCCACAACCCATTGCAAGACCATAGGTCTCCCAACTCACATCCCAACCTTTTGTGCAAACATCCCAACCCACAAGGGCACCTCAAGGACTAGATCAAGCCTTCCAAATGATTCAAGACTTGACAAAAGAGTTATAGAGGCTCAAGGCTTTTACATCCTGGATAGTTAAAATAATGGATTTCTACCCAAATGATCCTATCAATCCTACGGTCCCATAGCTGACTCATCACCCAAGTGTCTCAATACCTTAATTTACCAAATACAATGATGAGGGTAATCCTAAATCACAACTGATAACCTTCCACTCTGAGTACTTATTACTACAAGCTTGGCCACATACGATAATGCAAATTTTCTCGATGTCTCTTACAAGAAAAGATATAGACTGGTACTATGCCTTACCAAGAGGATCCATATCCTTATTGGAAGACCCAATTTCATAGTTCATTAATTGTTTCAAGTAAAACTTAAAACCTGACACAAACCTTGTTCAACTAATGAAGGTCAAGCAAGGATTCCTTAAGCCAATGCAAAAGTTCATACAATGATGAAATGGTCTACTTAACAAGATTTTGGAACTAATAGCTAATACTCACCTTCTTACTACATTCAAGGGGAAAACTAACAACTTTATTAAGTTGAAATTGTACTACTTAGATCCACGGTCACTTACTCAAGCCTTCCCCTAAACTAAGAATATAGAGGATGTTGTGGAAGATAGCCATAACCCTACCTATTTGGCATATAAAATTCAAAACTCATGGAAGGCTAAGGAGAGAGGGAGGTTAAACAATGTAGCAATGGCTGCTATGGCAAAGGAGAGTAAGACAACCACATAGGGATCAAGTATGAACCAACCCAAGGCCCCTATAAAAAACAATCAATCCTCAACACTGGGGCCTCTGCACAACTACTACGAGGCCTAAATTTGAATGAAAAGACTGGTCAAAGTATACTAGGTTACCATTAAAAGCATTAGAACTTCTTAAATAACTATTGAAGAGTGGAAGGATACAATACAAACAAATGATAGAAAATTCCCATAAGAGGCATGAAAGATTATGTGAGATAGCCAAAGATCCCACTCATGTAATCAAAGATGATCCTCCAGTACCTAAATATTTCAAGCTTGATTTTTTTTATCACTATCAACAATTGCCAAGTCATGACACTAACTTTTTCCTAATGCTAAAAGATGACCTAAAAAAGATAATAGACAAGGTTGAACTAGTGCTTGATGCCTCTAATCCAGTTAGGCCATAGAACTAATCAATGCATGTTTATAAGGATTCATTGAATGCTAATAATAGTCCATATACTATAGTGGTATTCAATGTCAACAATGATTAGAGGGCTACGAGAAAACTATTTCTGATTTGGGTACCTCCTCACAACGAAAGGGGTCCTTCAAATTCCACTAGTTTAAGGACCCCCTTTGTTGTATGCAAAAGCCTAAAAATAAGAACACTAATTAAGCCAAGGCATGAAATCAAGTGGGCCCACCAAAGTCCACTCCCATCTCATCCATTCCCATGATCTCTACTACCTAGGTTGCTTCAACCAGTAATCTACAAGAGGATCCCAAATCATAGGGGAAGGGAAAAGAGACCAAGCCACAACAACTAAAACATGAAGTCTACATATTGGGATGAATGGAGGAAGTCAAGAACAATAGGAACAAAAGTCCATAACTCATGACAAAGACTTCCTCAATGTGATGAAATAGGTTAAATAGTCACTAAAATAAAAGAATACCATCCTTAGCCTATATGACCTTGTAATGAATTCCACTACACATCATGAGTGATGAGTCACGATATCAGGACCATGATATCAGATCTGTGATATCAGAGCCTACCAAGAGATATTAGACATCTAATATCAAAACCTATCTCATTGCCTATAAATAAGAGGTGGGTACACTTGGTTTTAGAGAATATAGTTAGTTTGCTTAGTCCCTTAACTTGAACTCTTGCATTTTTCTCTTTCCAGAGTTAGAATTATTTCTGAGTGTCTGCAGTAGGAGTCATAAAGTAAACGGATCTTTATTCTAGCATTGTGTACCTGAGCACACCTTGTGTTCAAAAATAAAGACAAACTGTGATCGACCTTGCAACATTCAGAATAGCTTATTTATTGCATTTAATGTTATTTATAGCTATTTAATTCTTTCATTAGTTAATTTTCATCATGTTAGCACACTCAGTATGACCACTTCAAGCATATGTGGAACAGTTGGTAACCTAGTAACTACTAGTGTTTGGTAATCCCAGTAGTGTTACACTGGTTTAGGATGTGTACAGAGAGTGGGAACGGATGCTGGTGTTAGGACTAGTTAAAGCATAATTGATTAGTTAAATTAAAATAGTTACTTGATTATTTCATTTCTCCATTCTAAGCACCAAGAACAAAAACATAAAAAGCATAAAAATCACATACCTCAAGTTTACTTAACCATACAATCATACCATACAAGTAAGCTTGGGAAGATAATGATCACCTAACCCATCCTTGTTCTATGAAGGTGCATAAGCACTTAGTCCTTAGAGTTTAACTGTATCATGTGTGAATGCTTGTATTTGTATGGTTGAGTCTAGGGATACCTCACCGCTCATCATTGGCACCATTGTCGGGGACTTTGTTGTTTTTGTGCTGATTACAACTTAGGAAATCCTCCCATTGTTGGAATGAACCCTTAGGGTTGGTTATCCCATAATCATCGAAAAGAGAGTATTGCAGACTAAATTAACAATAATGTCTCCTTCTTCTTATGAGAGTGATTCACCACCTAGGTCTAACATCATGAATAATCAGAGGTGGAGTGTACAGGATAATCCGCCAATACTCCAATAGTTTCGCTTGGTATATATTCATCCTAATGAGTATGTACCAAACTTTACCTTTATCCTCCACCAGGATGAATACTTACAATGGCATGATTTAGAAAGTAACATAGTATTACCTCCTGATCATTCAATCCCAAGCATGCTTCTTCATGCTCTCACACGAATTGGTATGCAGCATTTACAATTGGAGTACATTGTGCATGAACAAGATTCAAGAGATTATCGATCCATAGAGGCACAATGTCAAAGGGACCTACAATAGGAGAGACATTATAAATCTATGAAGGGAAGGTGGTCTCAAGATGTCCTGTATGTCATAAGTGAAAATGAGGGTGGTGAACCTACCTCAGGAGGTTTTCCACATAACGATGTTCCTCTCATTGACTTTGATTAAGGAGTTGTGTATCAAAATATTCATTAAACTATTTATAACCTAGGTTTTGGTACCAATGAACACAAAGGATTTGAAAAAGGAACACAAGCACATGACAACGATGGACATTTCGATCATAACCATGATCGAGCCCATGACCACCAAAGAGAAAGTGATAGATACTATCACAGTGCTAGTCCTCCTTCCTCTTCACCTTCATCATCTCCTTCTCCCTCTCCTTCGGGATTAGAATGTAGTCATAAAGGAAAAAACCATGAGGACAATGGTAAGAGAAATAGGGATCATAGACAAAATAGTCAAGAAAGGGGATGAGGACATTCTAGAGAAACACACCATGAAAGAAGGGAGAGTGGGGAACAACATAGGCATCATAGACACCATAGATAGTACAATCACAATGAATCCCTACTCACTACCCGAAGTATTCTAAATATAACCGAGGCTATTAGGATTCCAACAAGGCACTAGAAGGACAGTAGGATCAAATGATTAGACATGAATAACATCGCTCGATTTGAAGGGGGATATAATGTTAATCCTCAAAATCACCTACAAGCATTTCATGATGCATTTTCCTTGCAAAATATAGAAAATGAGTGGCAAAAACTAAAGTTGTTTCCATGGACACTAATCAAAGAAGTGGAAAGTTGGTACTAGTCCTTAGATTCAAAATCCATTCATTGATGGAGTACCATGTTAGAGCTATTAAATGATAAGTATCAAACATACTCTCAAGTGTCCAACCTGCATAAGTAAATCCAAGGATAGAAACAAGGAGGACANACTTATGCAGGTTGGACACTTGAGAGTATGTTTGATACTTATCATTTAATAGCTCTAACATGGTACTCCATCAATGAATGGATTTTGAATCTANTAAGTAAATCCAAGGATAGAAACAAGGAGGACATGAACCCTTGGATGTTTCCATGGGTAGATATTATGCATTGTTACATCGTTTCCCTAGCCATGGTTACTCGCAAAGGGAATAATAGCACCATCTCGTAGATGGGCTTAGGTATGAAATGCAGAGAATCCTTGGGACTTATGCCCAAGGGAGACTATCTTAGCATAGAGCCCATCAAGTACAAATATTATTGGAGCAAGTTGCCAAGGAGGAAGGTGAGTTAAGGAAAAGAGAAAGTATGAAGGAATACATCAGAGACCCTTCCCTTTGAAAGAAGGAAGTTAGATTTTGTGAAGATGAAGAAGAGCCACCACTTGAAGAGATGGTGAATAGGAAAACTTTGCCCATTCAGAAATTTCCATTAGAAGTATCAGCAAAGGTAGATCAAATGTGGAACTCCCTAGATGATAAATTTCAAGCCATTCTAAAAATAGTAGAGGAGTCTAGAGAGCAAAGTAGTGATTAGGAGAGAAGGAAAAAGAGAGAAGATGAATATGCAAATAACAAGGGTAAGGGCAAAGTTGCCATCATTAAAGAGGTTGTGGATTCAAACATAGACAATGATAGCAGATGTGAGATATGCCAATATGACCATCCTAAGGGATGTTTCCTAGTAGTGTCACCTCTGCAAAAGTCTGGGGTGTATGCACTAAACCCAAGATTAAAAAGATAGCAAACACCCTTAAGGTTATCTTATCCTCAAGGTAACCCAAGGAAGTTCCACCAACCCTTGACATATTATCTAAGTGGAGCTCCACCACAACCAAATGAATACGATCAATAGTGGAAACACCCACAATCATGGGGAATTCCACCACCATGTCAACAATACCCTTACCATCAACCTAACTTGTATGGATACTACGTACAATAGTCGATCTCTCCACATGACTCCACTAGTCACGTCACTCCTCAGCCTTACTACCAAATCCATGAGTACTATAGAACCCCTTCTCCTATGGGAGATATTTCACAAATGTACTGTCCTTCTCATCTATTTTCACCTCTTCCACCCTTAACTCCATTACCACCTACTCCAACTATGCAAGGTGGGCTTCCTGCCCAGCTGTAGCAACATAATGCTGCAAGGGTTTTCTATCCTCAACCTACTGTTGGTTCAAACAACTGCACAAAGAAGAGACCTTTCTTTAGAACCAATAGTCCAACCAAATCCCTATAGCCACAAGTAGCTAATTCTCCAAATTCCTCACCATCATTCAAAACTTCGAAACTCCCTTCAAACCAAAAATCATGCCACATGCACATGGTCATGTTAACTCATGCCATCATCGATTGGATTAAAGCTAGCCATATTCCTAGAAAATTCTCTAATCTTGGAAGTCCTCTTATTTATTTGCAAATCACTAGGAATGAGCCTTGCAAAGCTCTTTTGAATTCAAGTTCTAGTGTTAACTTAATCTCTCAAGAAATGTACAAAGCCTGAAACTTGCCTCCACTAAAAAAGAGTAACATTCATTTAGAGTTGGCCAACCAGTCTATCACTGTCCCATTAGGACTAGTGGTGGACATTGTTACCACTGTTTGTGGGTGGTTGTATCCAGCCAATTTCCTAGTGATTCAAGTCAATAACTATAAGGGGGACTTTCCAATCATAATGGGAAGAGCATGGCTAAGCATGATTGATGTGCTCCAAGAAATATGTGATCTTTCCCTAGAAATATCAAAGGAAAATACATTTGGAAAGATCAAGAAGAAGAAAGTTTCATGCATCACATACAATGACACAGGATGCAACTATGTGTAGAAGGCCTAGTTTGTACAATGCTTAACATTACCTGCATGCAACCAGTGTGCACAAATAACTGACATATAAAGATGCCTGTATGTAGTAGCCATAAGATTGGAAGGCACCTAGTGGCTGATAGCTGACCAAGAGAGCAATTCAACTCTATGCATGGAACCAACTGAGAGCTTGACTTGTGCCTATATCGATAGCATAGATACATTAGAGCAAGTCCATTTCCAACTTCCAAGTATTGACATCGAAAATACCAACTAGGGAAAGTTGGAAATCCCTAACAAGTTTAGGCAAGTGCCCCTTAAGTTAAAACCATTGCCCACCAGTATGGAGTACACATTTCTCAAAAATGAAAAATCAATAATCATTAACGCTAAACTCACTCCTCAACAAAAGGAAAGACTACTCAAGATAGTAAATAGATGGTTAGAAGCCTTTGCTTGGTCATATCCCAAATTAATCAGAATAGATCCTAGGATATGCCAACATAGAATTTACACTGACCCCTCCATGATGCCTTGAAGACAGCTGCAAAGGCAACTGAACCCAAAGCTTAAGCAAGTGGTTAAGCAAGAAATTGAACAACTTCTAAAAGCTGGGTTCATCTATCCCATTGCTGATAGTGAATGGGTTAGTCCATTNGCAAGAAATTGAACAACTTCTAAAAGCTAGGTTCATCTATCCCATTGCTGATAGTGAATGGGTTAGTCCATTTGTCATTGTGCCAAAAAAGGGATGAAAATGTAGGGTGTGTATAGACTTTAGGTTGCTGAACATGGTAACATTTAAAGACCATTTCCCATTGCCATTTGTTGACCAAGTCTTAGATAGCATTGTAGGGCATTGCTACTATAGTTTTTTGGATGGTTACAATGGATACAATCAAATTCAAAAAGCACTAGAAGACCAAGCCAAGACAACATTCATGAGTCCTTGGGGGACATTTGCATATAGATAGATGCCATTTGGCTTGTGTAATTCCCCAGCAACATTTCAATGTTTGGTTCTAAGTATATTTCAGCAGCAAATAGGGAATGGTGTGGAGGTCTTTATGGATGATTTCTCCACCTATGGAGTGAACTTTGAATAAGCATTGGACTAATTAGGGCAAGTACTCAAATGATGTGTTGAAACTAATTTAAGGCTCAACTGGCAAAAACACCATTTAATGATCCAAGAAGGTGTAGTATTAGGGCATAATATTTCACAAACAGGGATAGAGGTAGATCCTAAAAAGATTAAGGTCATCCAAGGAATCACTCGTCAACCTGAAATGGTAAAGGACATCCAATCATTCCCTAGACATACTGGCTATTATAGATGCTTCATAGAGAACTTTTCAAAGGTTGCAAAACCATTGGTAGAATTAACAAAAAAGGACATACCTTTTGAATGGACCAAAGAGTGTGAACTAGCTTTCCAAACTTTGAAATAGAAGCTTGTAGAAACACCCATTCTACAAGCTTCTAACTGGTCCAAATCATTCCATAGAATGACTGACGCATCCAACTTTGCATTAGGAGCTATACTTACACAGTTAGATGACCAAAAACATCCCTACTACATTCACTATGCAAGTCGAAGTATTGCTGGTATGTAACTCAACTACACCACAACCAAAAAAGAGTTAATGACTATGGTATTTGCACTAGAAAAATTTAGGCACTATGTATTGGACTATAAGATATTTGTACACACGGGTCATAGTCAATTTGGTTCCTGATGAACAAACCAACAGTGAGCCCTTTCATCATACGATGGCTCATGATCTTACAAGAGTTCGATCTTACGATGATTGATCATAAAGGCACCAAGAATGTTATCTTTGACCATTTATCTTGGTTATGATGAGACAACAAAGAGGATGAATATCCAATTTCTAACTATTTCCATAATAAACTCCTCTTTGCAGGTGTGATAAACAATCACTTACCCGCCACTACAAATTGGTATAGTAGCATTCTCACTTATCTGCTTACACAAGAAACACCACAAGGGTTAGACGTTAAAAAGAAACAACAGTTTCTTCACCGAGCCAAATATTTCATGGAAATCAATAAACACCTTTATAAGGTATGTTTCGATGGCTTGGTTCAATGGTGTGTTCCCGATGTAGATCAATTATGAGTTCTTCAAGATGCTCATGAGGGCCCTTATGGGGGTCATTACACTGGGATATGAACAACCATTAAAATCTTTCTCGTAGGATATTATTGGCCTACATTGTTCTGGGATGCTCATCATTTCATCTAATCTTGTGAGGGTTGTCAACATAATGGGAGAATGACTGCTAGAATGGAGGGTCCACAACAATAGATTCAACCTTTAGAACCCTTTAATATATGGAGTATTGATTTTTATGGGGCCTATTACATCGATGTCCAATAAAAAAGCATACATCATTGTTGCTGATGATTATTTTACAAAGTGGGCAGAAGTAACCACTGTTATGGACTATACATCATCTACCACTACAAAATTTGTTCAAAAACAAATCATAAATAGGTTTGGAATGCCTCATGCACTTATTTTTGACAATGGTACACATTTTATAGGTGCAACTTTTCAAAAGCTGATGCAATGTTTAGGAGTTGAACATAAACTGACTACACCATATCATCCTCAAGCGAATGGTCAAGACGAAGTCACCAATAGGGAGATCATAAGAATATTGACATGAACCATTAGCAAATATAGGCAAGACTAGAGCACCAAACTGAATGATGCTCTTTGGGCATACCACTCCACATGGAAACTCCCTATAGGCTATTCTCCCTATGAGTTAGTGTACGATAAACTTCCAATACTTCCTATCCAGGCTAAGCTCCATACACTAGCTACAGCATGCGACCTCAACCTTAACCTCAATCTAGCATAAAAATAATAGTTAATGAACCTTAACCTACTAGATGAGAACTGATTAGCGACCCTATCATCCAATGAACTGCACAAAGCCTTCAACAAGCAACTTCATGACCTAAGGATTACGAAATTCAAATACCAACTAGGAGATAAGGTTCTGTATTGGAATCCCATACATGTGCCACAATGAACTAAATTTCAAACACTATGGGAAGGACCTTATATTATTCATGAAACTTTCCCCTTAGGGGCCATGATGATCTATAAACCTAAAAGCCCAAATAAGAAATTATTGGTCAACATCCAGCAAACCAAACCTTTCCATGAGCCTACAACAGCCAGTACTAACACAACCTCTATTAATGAACAACCTTGCTCATTATTTTAGATCTCCTCCTTCCAACTTAGTCGTGGGGGAGATGGCTACCGATGCTAGTCATTCCGAGCCTCAGTTTCTTTTGTCTTTTTTTTACGCATTTTTTTTACACATTCTTCTTCTTTACTTATTTTTATTTTACACCATCGTTAACATTTTTTACTATTTCTTTCTCTATTACAATTTTTTGAATAAATTTCACTCATCATATAATAAGTGCTCATGATGGTGGAGAATACTATAATAGTGTTGATTGCTAATGTTTGGTTTTTACCTTTAATTTTTAATGTTGATGCTAAAATATGGTTCCTTTTGATAAAACAAGCAATGAATCCACGTCATCCATTCATCCCTTCAACTCTATGATCTTCCTTGATCTTGGAACTATACTATCTCTTTTTCTAAGTAAACTTATTAATGAATTGGTGGCTTGGTATTCTTCAAACCAAGGAAAGATTCAAATGGATTGAAAAGGGTGTGACCTCAAGGGGATTTGATGCATTTATGCTAGCTATTTTCTTGGGTACTTGGATGCCTTTCATAGGTTTTCCACCATTCAACTCTTGACCAAATATCAAGAAGTTGACTAAATCAAATAAGTCTTTGCATGGTGTGGTTCTCACAAAAAAAAACCTGGTGGGAATTCAAAGCACACCCCTTATACATAATAAAGAAACATGGGCTAAAAGCACTAGTTATGGCACTAGAAAGACATGTTTCCCACGCCTAAAGGTTCCCTCTAACTAAGGCCCTTTCTCACTTCCTGATTCTCTATCTTTCCCTTGTTGAAATGGTGGTGGCTCTGTGGATGCATTCTTGTTGATTCGAGAGGATGGGTTGGTCTACTACATTGATGTGAGGTCACTGGATGTGGTTAGTTTTAATCTAGATTTGGAATGAATTCTATTAAGTCACCTTAATCATATACTATACAAGGGACTTTATACAACCTTGATTTTGGGATTCCATTCCATTTCATTCTCTCTTTCCGTATTGCTTCCCATCTCCCAACTCATTGTCGATTTTATGATTAGTCCATATCTTGGTTGCCACATTATTATTCTTTGCTAAACTCTTATGGATAAGTTCTTAGCCATTGTTTCCATATGTCATTCCAAGAGCCTATGGACTCTTTGGTTTGTGGGTTTGTTAGGGCATTAAGGACATGAGCCTACTTTGGGGAGGACCCACTGGCATTCCTTTTTAGTGCACTTGTTAAGTTCTTTTCCTTAAAAAAATTCTTGCAATAAACTATTTCTCATTCACCCCATCAGTGACATCCATTTTTGTTTTGTCTTAATGGCTTCACCATTGTTATTTCTTTCATATTTCTTTTTCTTTCAGTTTTTCCACCCTATTGCTACTAGAGGTTCACTCTTAGTTGTGGGGGTCCTACCAGAAATGTTTCCATTCCATTACTTATGTCACCCCTACATCTTGGGTAGTCATCAGTTATAAACCTCTAACTCAATATCTGGCACATCCATAGCCTAGCCAATGTGTTTCATATCGAGGCAAGGTATCAATGGCATTATGTCTTATTTATCCTTGCTAATTCATAACTGTGTTGTATGTGTAGATGGAGATCACATGAATAATGGACTGGGATAGAAGGGAGCACTCAGGATGGACTGGAGCAAAAAGCATTTACGCAGGGAACAAGCTCGATTATGTGGCCATGGATGAACAATGGTGTGCACAATTTTGACATCAGCAACACCGCTCCTCATTTTCTTTTCTCTCTCTCTTTCCAAGCTATCAAATAAAGGTCTAGATATCATCTATGTATAGTGTTCATCACAATGGTTATGAACACCAATGCTGTAATATGTTTTCGATTCATTCACCAGGTAGTTTGCATCTGTCAGTCCATGTACTGTTAGATTGTCATACAGTTAATAATCCCATACCTTCCCAATATTTTATAAGGAACTTGAGGATGAGTTTTCATTTAGTTTTGGGGGTATGATGAGTCACAATATCGAGACCGCAATATTGGGTCTACGATATTAGAGCCTGCCAGGTGATATCGGACATCCAATATCAAAACCTGTCTCATTGCCTCTAAATAAGAGTTAGGCACACTTGGTTTTATAGGAGATAGTTAGTTTTCTTAGTCCCTTACCTGAACTCTTGCAGTTTTCCCTTTCTAGAGTTAGAATTATTTTTGAGTGTCCACAGTAGGAGTCATAAAGTGAACAGATCTTTATTCTAGCATTGTGTACCTGAGCACACCTTGTGTCTGGAAATAAAGACATACTTTATGATAGACCTTGTAACATTTAGAATAGCTTATTTATTGCATTTAATATTATTTACGGTTATTTAATTATTTCATTAGTTAATTAGTTTTTTTATCGATTTGTTAATTTTCAATAAGTAAGCACACTCAATACGACCACTTCAAGCATATGTGGAACACTTGGTAACCCAATAACAACTAGTATTTGGTAATCCCAGTAGTGTTACACTGATTTAGGATGTGTACGAAGAGTGGGAATGGATGCTAGTGTTAGGACTAGTTAAAGCACATTTGATTAGTTAAATTAAATTAGTTACTTGAATATTTCATTTTTCCATTCTAAGCACTAGGAACAAAAACATAAAAAGCATAAAAATCACATACCTCAAGTTTACTGAACCATACAATCATGCCATACAGGTAAGCTTGGGAAGACAACGATCACCTAACCCATCCTTGTTCTGTGAATGCACATAAGCACTTAGTCATTGGAGTTTGACCAGATCACACGTGAATGCTCGTATTCATATGGTTGAGCGTAGGGGTACCTCACCACTCATCAATGAGGCACTAGTTAAGACGTTCACCTCCATTCCCATTAGAGAGGGCATCCCAACTAGTAAATAATCCATCCATGTAATGATGGTACCTTCTTCACCAAGGGATGAAATGAAATTGATAACACTAGTGTTTGATGATAGAGAAATCAAGATCAATCCCTAAGATGGTAATGTAACCAAGGCTTCTCCTTTTATAATCATAAGGATTGGACAATATAAAGTGCATAATGTTAATGATGGAGTGGCAAAAAATGTAATACCTTATACCATCGTTGAGCATTTGGGCCTAACAGAGCATATGCAACACACTTTGACTTTAGCTCTTAAATCCTTCAATGAATCACAGGTTGCTATCAAAGACTCTATCTCTTTAGACTTTGTGGTAAGGAAATAATTCCCCATAATAGCCAAATTTTTGGTGATGGAGGAAACACTAAGATTCAAACTCATCTTGGGGAGGCCATGGCTAGCACAACTATAAGCAAGGTCCTTTCCCATCCACCAAGAAATTCACCTATCTAACGAGGAATTATTCATGGTGATAGAGCAATCCCTCTAATGGTCACCAACATTGATGTAGAATAAGGATCTAAAGTTGAGTTTTAGGAGGAAGCTCTTACTATTAGCCACAAAGTTGAAATGCCCAAGGTAGTAGTGGAGGCCAAACAATGAACCCATGGATACACCATGGGAAGAGCTCCCCTTCAACATTTTTAGTAAAGGAATTAGGGAATACAAGTTTGTGCAAAGTAGGTAGTACACATTTTCTAATCTTTCAAAGATTAGAAAACACTTGCATAGTTGATGTATGCCCTTGATTCACCTACCCCTTGTACCTATGACCATGTAGCCTTCTTTAGCTATAGCCTTTTTAAGCTTATATGTTACCTATATGCATCATTTTGTTTTACTTCATCTCATTTTGTTTTAATTTTTAATTCACATTTATTCTAAGGTTTACTCTTGTTTACAATTTACTTTTAAAGCCCTTTCCTTTTCTTAAGGCATTAAACATTAAAAACCATAAATATTTTAAAACCAAAAATACCATAAAAATCATAAAACATCAAATGGATAAAGATTCTTCTTTTCTTGTTATGGCCTGCCATGGCCTTAAATTAGCAAATTGTACAACCCACCATGGCCTAAAACTAGAAAATATCTATAGGTTGCTTACAACTTGGTTACAACCTTATAGACTAGCCATTTCTACCATTTTTAGTATTCGATGAGCCTATAAGATAATCAACACAGCCCTATAGCCTAAGAAAAAATGTATAACACATGACATATTTAAAAAATTGAATATTTAAAGAGGTTTAAGGAGAATAATTGAAATATCATAAAACATAACCATAATCACAAGAGTTTAAATAGTGTCTAAAATAATGAATCATCAATCAATAGCTAGAAGGCTAATACTAGCCTTAAAATCATAAGGTCAACATCACAACATCAATGACAACAAAAATAACTAGGAGCATGATCAAAATGAATACATCTAAGGTGCAACTAGAGGAGAAGGAGAAACATCTCCAGTATGATCACTGCTGGAACCGCTAGCATCATCTATGGCTTGCAATAACAAGTATAAAACATAAATATGTAATCAAATAGAATAAAGTAAGTAGCCAACAACATAGTAATAAACTAAATCAAACAAAATTGAACTTGATTAAAATAAAAATAAAATAAGAAAACCTTAGAGGATTTAAAAGTAGCATATTCCATGGAAAAATTCTAAAGACTAACCTCTAGATGGTGGAAGAGATAATCTTAGGTCATGTTAGCCCCGTCCATGTTTCCAAGACTAACACCAATGAGGATATTACTCTCATTGATGTCACTCCATGTAGGTGGGTCATGTGAAAATGTGACAATAGCGACCCTCTCTGAGGTGGTGGTAATTTGATGAGTAGGGAAGTTAGCTACAACTACGCTATCTACAAACTACTTGTAGGTGTCCTCTGCATTGATCCCCTTCATGAATAACTCTAACTGGCACCATTCATTAGACTCATCCTACAACCATTTAAGGTGAACATCCCACTCATCTTTGTACTTTTTCTTATGATCCTTTTACACTTGGCCTTACTCAAGGACCCAAGCACAATAATCTTTCCATTCACAAACCTTGTGATTCAATAGGTCCATTTGAAGTTTCTACTTTGTGATCTATCTGGCAAGGGTAGCCTTGCCATGAATGGCATTTCAATATTGTGTTCAAGTTATTTTCTTTGTGTGCAAGGAGTTCCTATTGGCCACTTGGGCTTCCATGAATTCCTTACAATCCCTAAGATCCTTCATCTCCTTCACTAGTGTCCCTCTCTAGCACCATAACTCATTCCCACAAGAACTCATTAGAGCATTTGTAGTTCCACAAAGGTTTTTCACATGAAAGTGCACATGCAATGGCACTCTTGTACAACTTATGTGGAACATTTACCATATTAGAAGGTAGGTGATGGGACGCAATATCGCATGGGCTGCGATATCGCATGGGCTGCGATATCACATACCGACTTGTCTATAAATAAGAGGCAGCTTTCCCTTGTTCAATCATCTAGATCTAGATCCTTAGCTAAACTCTGGCAATTTTACCATTCCATAGATAGAATAATTTCCATGTGCCCATAGTAGGAGTCTCAAAGTGAACAAATCTTTATTCGAGAAAATTGTACCTGAGCACACATTTGTGTACAGAAATAAAGATGAACGTTTTGATAAACCTTGCAGTACATGGACTAAGCTAATTAGGATTTAATTAATGTTAAATGCTTAAATTCTTTCTTAGATAATTAATCTCTCTCAACCCTCAACTCCTAGTTAAGTGCATTCAGTACGACCGCTTCGAGCACGTGTGCTACGCTTGGTAACCTAGTAATGAATAGCATTTGGTAATCCTAGTAGCGTTGCACTGGTTCAGGGTGTGTACGGTAAGTGGGAATGAATACTAATGCTAGGATGATTAAAGCTTAGTTAATGAAAGTTAGTTACTTAGTCTCTTCACCCTTTCCTCTCTTAGCATAGGCAATAAAAAGATAAACATTATAAAACTCATATACCTCAGACTTACTTAACCATACAACTGTGACAATAAAAGTAAGTCTAGGAAGACAACGATTGATTAACCTTAAGTGTTCCATAAGGCGCATAAGCACTTAGTCCTTGGAGTTCGACTGGATCACACGTGTAACACTCATATTCGTATGGTTGAGTGTAGGGGTACCTCGCCACTCATCATTGGCGTCGTAGCCAGGGACTTAGTTTTTTATGCGCTATGTAGAACATAGAAAATCATTCACATAGTTGGGAGCTAAAATGAACCCTTAGGATTAATCAAGAGAAAAATAACATACTAGTAAACAACACACCAAATAAGACAAAAATTTCTTCTTCTCCACACAAAAGGTCTTCACTGCCTAGGACCAACACTAGAGAAAGTCGGCGGCACAACGCACATAACCAAAATCTGCCTGTTCCTCAATAATTCAGTGTGGTATATGTTCATCACGATGAATATATACCTGAATTTACCTTTGTCTTCCGTCAACAAGAAAAAATGCATTGGAGAGACTTGGAGGATAACATAGTGTTGCCTCCAAACAAAGCCACCCCCAACATGCTCCTTCGTGCCCTTGCACAAATCGGCGTGTCACAATTATATGCTAAGTACATTGCATGTGATTAGAATTCAAGGGACTACGTATACTAGGCCCCCATAATGCTTCGCCTGTCATAAGAGAAATTAAGGGTGGTGAACCTATTTCAATAGGTTCTTCAAAAATGATGTTCCCCCTCCTAATGATAGTGAGGAGGTGGTGTATCAGAACCTTTGCTCCATGATACACAAACCCTAGTTCTGATTCCCACGAACATCAAGTGTTCAATGAGGGAACACAAACACAAGATAAGGACAAGCATTCTGATCGTCATCACAATCGGGGAAGAGATCACTAGAGGGAAGGTAGGAAACATCGTCATGGTGATGGTTCTCCTTCATCTTCCCCTTCATCATCACATTCACCCTCTCCTTCAATGTCGAGATGCAGTCATAAAGAACCTAACTATGAGGAAAAGGGTAAGAAAAATGAGAAACCTCGATGAGAGAGTCGAGAGCAAGGACGAGGGCATTTTAGGGAATCACGACATGAAAGAAGGGAAAGTAGGGAACAGTGTAGGAATCGCAGACGCCATGAGAGAAATGACCATGAGGAACCCCTACTTGCAACCCAAAGAATGTTAGACATTACGGAGGCCATTAGAATACCTACAAGGCACCAAAAAGATAGCTGGATCAAGAGACTAGACATGAATAATATCTCATGTTTTGAGGGAGGATACAACGCTGATCCATAGAACCACTTACAAGAATTTCATGATGCGTGTGCCTTGCAGAACATTAAGAACGAGTGGCAAAAATTAAATTTATTCCCAAGGACACTCATAAAAGAAGCAGAAAGTTGGTACTGGTCCTTAGAGTTGGAATCCATTCGAAGGTGGAGTACGATGCTAGAACTATTTAACGATAAATATCAAACATACTCCCAAGTGTCCAACTTACGAAAGTAGATCCAAGGATGGAAGCAGGGTAATCACGAACCCTTGGATGCTACCATGGGCCGATATTATACATTGCTACATCATTGCCCAGGCCATGGTTACGCACAATGGGATCAACTACACCATCTCGTAGATGGGCTAAGACATGAAACCAAGAGAACCCTTGGAACATATGCCCAAGGGAGATTATCAGAGCTTAGATCCCATGAGGTTCATAGATTGTTGGAGCAAGTAGCTAAGGAAGAAGGAGAGCTACGTAAGAAAGAAAGCACGAAAGAGTATAGCCGCGATCCTTCCCTACGAAAGAGGGGAGTGAGATTCTATGAGGAGGAGGATGAGTCACCACTCGAAGAGTTGGTGAGTAGGAAAACCTTGTCATTTTAGAAATTTACAACAAAAGTGTCAGATAAGGTAGATCAGATGTGGGACTCCTTATATAGTAGATTTGAAACTATTTTAAAAATTGTAGAGGAGTCTAAGGAGCGGAGTAGTGACCATGATAAGAAAAAGAAGAGGGATTTTGACCATGCACGTAACAAAGGTAAAGGTAAAATGGCTATCACTGAAGAGGTTTTGGATTCGGATATAGACAATGATGGTAGATGTGAAATATGCCAATATGACCATCCTAAGGAATGCTGCCTGATAATCTCACATTTGTAAGAGTCTGGGGTGTATGCAATCAACCCAAGACTTAACAAACAGCAAGCACCCCGTCGGTTACCTTATCCCCAAGGTAACCCAAGGCAGTTCCACCAACCATTAACATATTATCCAAGTGGAACTCCACCACAACCTATGGAGCAACACCAGTAGTGGCTACCCACAGTCATGGGGGATGCCACCGCCAAGGCAACAATACCCTTACCAGCAACCAGATCCATATGGCTACTACATGCAACAACCAATCTCTCCAAGTGACTCTGTTGGGCATGCAACCCCACAACATGACTACCAAGCTCAGGAGTATTATAGGACTCCTTCTCTTGGGAGAGACACACCACATCCATACCATCCTCTGAATCCACCCGCAACTTTTACACCAATAGCTCCACTACTGCCCGCTCCAACAATGCAAGGAGAACTCCCCACTCAACCACAACAACGCAATGCTACAAGAGCTGTAAACCTTAAACCTGCTACTGGTTCTGACAACCACACAAAGAGAAGACCTTTCTTCAGAACCAAAAGCCCAAACAAGCTCTCACAACCACAAGCAGTTGAGCCTCTAAATGCTCCTCCATCAATTAAGGCTTCAGAGCTCCCTTCAAACCAACAACAAAGCTCAACGCATACGGTTATGTTAACACATACCATCACTGACTGGATCAAGGTGGGCCACCTTTCTAGGAAATTCTCTAATCCTGGAAGTCCCCTAATCAACCTCCAAGTCACTGGGAATGAACCACTTAAAGCTCTTCTTGACTCAGGTTCCAGAGTCAACTTGATATTGCAAGAAATGTATAACGCCTGGAACCTGCCTCCACTAAAGAAGAGCAATATTCTAGGTGGTAACTCTTTGGTGAAGGCATTCTTGTTACTTCAAGTAGATGGATGGGCCGAATGTATTAATTTGAAGTCACTGAATGTGGTTTTTTGAGGCCGGATTTGGAATGGGATCTACTAAGTCACATTAACCATTAATACACAAGGGGTTGTACACCACCTTGTTCTTGAGATTCCATTCCATTCTCTTCTTTCCATCCTTCTTTTCCCATTTATCACCTCATTGCCAGTTGTATCAGTAGTCCATATTTTGGTGGATGCATTGTTTTCTTTTTGGTAAACTCTTGTGGTTAACACTTTAACTCTTGGTTAAAAATGACATTTCTAGAGCCTACAGACTCTTTGAATGTGGGATTGTCAGGGCATTAAGGGCATGAGCCTACTTTGGGGAGGACCCACTAGCATTCCTATTTGGTGCATCCATTAATTTCTTTCCCTTAAACATTTCTGCAATCACCATTTATTTTGTTCATCTCCATCTATGACATCCATTTTATTGGCATGGCTATTGTTTCTTTTTCTCCATCCTTCTTATTCCTTATCTTTCTCCATTCTATCGCTACCAGAGGTTTGCTCTTAGTCATGGGGGTCCTAATACAATTTTTTCGATTTTTCTCTTAACCCCTACACCTCGAGTAGTCAGTTATATCTTCATATCTGTATCAGCCATAGCACAACTCAGCCAATGGACCTTACATTGAAGTAAGGTATCAATTTCATTATGTGTAGATGGCAATCATACAACAACGGATTGGATTTGAAGGAAACACTTGGAATGGACTGGCACTGAAGCAGTTATGCAAGGGACAAGATTGATGGCGTGCTTATGGATGGACAAGGAAAGGCACAATCTTGGCGTTGGCAACAACAAACTTCTTCTTTTCTCTCTCTCTTCTCCCTCAGCTTCCAAATAAGGTTGGATGTCAATTATGTATAGTGTTCACTCTTGTTGTCATGAACACCAAATTTTTCCATGTATTGTAATGATGATCCATTCACATGTCACCCCATCTACCATTAGTATNACGATATTGTGTCGGCCCCTGCGATATCGCGTACGCAATATCGTAGCCCATCGCCTTGTCTATAAATAAGAGGTGGCTTTCACTTTTTCAATCATATAGATCTAGACCCTTAGCTAAACTCTAGAAATTTTACCATTCCAGAGATAGAATAATTTCCATGTGCCTGCAATAGGAGTCTCAAAGTGAATGGATCTTTATTTGAGCAGTTGTACCTGAGCACACATTTATGTACAAAAATAAAGATGAACTTTCTAATAAACCTTGCAGTACATGGACTAAGTTAATTAGGATTTAATTAATGTTAAAAGCTTAAATGCTTTCTTAGATAATTAATCTCTCTCAACCCTCAACTCCTAGTTAAGTGCATTCAGTACGACCGCTTTGAGCACATGTGCTATGCTTGGTAACCCAATAATGAATAGCATTTGGTAATCCCAGTAGCGTTGCACTAGTTCAGGGTGTGTATGACAAGTGGGAATGGATACTGATGTTAGGACGATTAAAGCTTAGTTAGTGAAAGTTAGTTACTTATTCTCTTCACCCTTTCCTCTCTTAGCATAGGCGATAAAAAGATAAAAGTTATAAAAATCATATACCTCAGACTTACTTAACCATACAATTGTGACAATACAAGTAAGTCTGGGAAGACAATGATTGATTAACCTCAAGTGTTTCATAAGGTGTGTAAGCACTTAGTCCTTGAAGTTCGATCGGATCGCACGTGTAACGCTCGTATTCATATGGTTGAGTGTAGGGGTACCTTGCCACTCATAACTAGGGTAGGTAATGCATCGATCTCCACAACCTAGTTAGGATTCCATTTTAGCTTAGGTAATGTAAATAATACAACAAAATTAGACACATAAAACTAGTTAACAACTACAAATGAAAGATAACACAAGCTATATAATCATAAAAACTAGGTGAAAATTGAAGACACGTAAACAACAAAGGCATAATGGATTAGAACTCTAATTATATCTTCTACCATGCCCTACATAACTCAATATTATCAAGAGTGTCTACCCATGGTTTCATGCAGAATGTAGAGGTGGATGCAACAACCTAAGGCTCTAGAGCTATAATAAGCATAATAAATAGTTAATAACTATGACCAAGGTCAAACATGAAACAATATATATATACATGTGTGTGTGTGTGTGTGTGTACATGACATATGGAACCAAAAATCATACGTAGTTAAAAGACCCTCTAGTATGATGATAAGAGGTTACCTAGGTGTGAATCCCCAAACATGGCATCAAAGCTATCTAATGCAAGTTTCGATAAGCCCTCATCCTCATGATGTTGTAATGCTTCCTCTTCTTGACACCTTTGTTCCACCTTAGTTGTTATTTCTATGGCTACCTATTCCTATTTCTTGTTTGCAAGGACAACAACCACAAAATATATAACAACTTAATACATTTTTCCTAAGACAAAACCATAACTTAACTACATTACTTAAAATGTAACTTCAAAATAAATTAATAGAAAATAATAAAACAAATAAAATATACCTTTAACCTCATGATGAACTTGATTAAGTTTAATGATTAATCTTCTTTTCAAAGGCTCCTCGATGATTGGTGCTATCTCATCAACTATAGAGCTCTTTAGTTTTACCCTAGCTGAACCCTTAGCTTCAGCATGCAACTCCTTGTCCTTTTCCACATTTTCATGTTCAGTGTGGGGCTCTCTCCAAATGTTTTCAAGAGACACATAATGCTTACCACCAATTCCCTTTGTGGTGATGGATAGTGATTTGCCCACATCCTTTGGTGGGTCCTAAGCCTACATGTTTGGAATAAGATGCCTTACCCAAGCTTAGTAAGTTGGAATGGGTCTTGAGTCATCCGTTGTCCATCCTTCCTCACCACAAGGAACTCCACGAATCTTCATAGGTGTAATGCATAAAATGAAAAATGCACATGGCACTTCATTGTGAGATTATTTCAAAGATTTAGGATTTTCCCATGTAGCATAGAATCCAAATGAGAAACCTAGTTAAATTGGATGTCCTTGGTAATGACCTTCTTCATGGTCTATGCTTGTTCAACATCCATTATCTTTTCCTACGATAACAACTTAGGAAATGCCAAAAATTAGAATAGGGGATAAATTTCTCTAGCCTCCAGAACCTAAAACTAGTTTAGAGAGAACCCCTTAAGATCATGCTGAGTGTTTTTCCACTCTTCCACTTTCTCTTGGTGGTCCACCTCCTTCCCTGCTTTGGTGACAATCATCATGCCCTCATTAGAAACACCAAAGATGTCACTAAAGGTGGATTCATTAATGGCCAAAGTAATAGATACACTGTGAACATAGGTGATGAATCTCTTGACTCCTTTGCTAAAGGAGTCGATGATGCTCACCATATTTGTAGTAGATATCAAGAAAGCCTACATGAACAAGCCTTGCTTGAATGGCCTCAAATGCATGTCAATTAACCAATGCTATGCAAATTCCACATCACCAAAATTGAGGTTTAATATCTCTTTGGTGCATCCTAAAGTCATTCCTGTAATGTTGGATGATGGCACAACCCCTACAACATAAAAAAAATTTCCTATTAGTCTTGACATAGGAGCATCATGTCAAAAAAAATATAACAAATATAACCAAATCAAAACAAAACTAGTGCAACCATTTAAACAAACAAAGCCTAAATAACTTAATGAACACATAATTAGAAAAATTTTAACATAAGGATAGCCAAAATGAATAAGAAAAAATACTCACTTCGCCTAGATGATGAAGGCAACATAGGAACACTAGGAGATGGATCTACTTCTACATCATGAGGTGGGTTATCCCACAAACTATGTATTGTTCCATTGGATAGACACCTTCAGTAAGCCTTAGGATGGCATTTGATGTAATTGTCAAAATTGTCTTTCAATTGCTCCATCACTACAAGCCTCACTATTAGGCTTTTAGTAAATACCCCCAATGTTCTTTAAGCTAAGGGTGAAAGATTGTCATCCTTGATCATATACCCTATACCTATAGGTGTTTGAAACAAAGAAAATTATTATAAATTAAGTAAATGATAAAAGAGAAATAACAATAAATTGAAAATAAATTCTAACAAGTACATGTACCCTTCTATACTATAGATGGTGCTAGGAGGATTCTAAAATAATTTGTGCACACGGTGG
The DNA here is from genome assembly GCA_015680685.1 of Gnetum montanum. Classification (NCBI taxonomy): domain Eukaryota; kingdom Viridiplantae; phylum Streptophyta; class Gnetopsida; order Gnetales; family Gnetaceae; genus Gnetum; species Gnetum montanum. Next base: position 158,842 of record MNCI01001268.1, read on the forward strand.
TCAATCATCAAAGTATTATCAACATTGTATTAACTAAATTTGGGTATCTTCAAAATTTTGGATAATTTGTGAGTGTCCACAATGTACATGTCATCATGTGTTTTACCCTCTACACGAGTCTCAGGATTATCAACTATAAATTTGACAATCATACTAGAAGAGTGAGGCAAAAGTGTTTCCACAATAACAACCACTATATGGGATGCTAATGGGATGCTAAGTGTGACCAAATCATCATATTGAAGTTCTACAACAATTATGCTAGAAACTCCTTTGCTCTTTCCTAAACCACAGAGAGCAATGTACTAACTCCATGTCAAGAGATGGAGTGTTGGGCCCTAATACATGAATACAACATAGGAACCTCACCAGCTCAATCATTGTCAAGACAAGCATCACAACCTTGTGTAAACCAAAATCAAAACTTCATAATTCTCAAATACTAAGAATCTTACAATTATCATGTCAATTTTTTCACATGAGTATAACAAAAAAACTCACAATTTTCAGCCTTTACAACCAAATAACATTTCAACCACAAAAAAGAAAAATTAGACAAAAATACCAAGCAGCCTATTAACACTAATGGCAACCTCATGAAGAAAATATGCATAAAAAAGTGGTAGGAATTTTGTGTTAATCATGAGCACTAGTTTGTACCCAAGATCCAACATCAATAACCAAATTCCAACTTGAATTTGACATAATTCCAACCAGAAATCCTAGTTTGCATTAAAAATAGATGTAGTAAAAACTCTAGGAAGATTGGTCAAAAATATTGAAAAAAATTCTAATAATGATTGGGACTTAATACACACCTTGTAAATAACCACTAGAATCCTAAAGTGTGTAATCAAAATCTACAAGAACATCAGTCAAAAACTACAACCATATGGAACATTTCACACTTGAATGAAAATGATAGTTTACAACCAAAAATATGAAAATGATAGTTTACAGCCAAAAAATGAAAATGATGAATTAACAATATGGTTCTTGCACTAAAGTTTCAAGCTTAGGAAATATTTAAAACATAAGCCAAGGCCATAACCAAAATTCAACAAAATTGTACAACAACACCAAAACTATAAAAAAATAGCTACAAGGGTAAAACTATACTAGCCCTAAAACCTCATTTTCCACTAGTTTGCCAAAAAAAATTCATAAAAAATTAACCATATATTAAAATTTGATGATTTCATAGCCGTTGGAATCATTAAACCATAAAACCAAACCCAAAATAAGAAAACACAAAAAATCATAGTCATTTTTACAAAAAAAAAAAAAAAAACAATGCAAAAGCAACCTAAACGTGACTATAATATCCAGAAGCCCATTTCATGTGAGTTTATGAAAAAAATTGCAAAAAATTAACCACAAATCCAAATTTGATGATTCTAAAGTTGTTGGAATCTTTGAACAATAAAATAAAATCCACAATCATAAAAATAAAAAATTCCTAACCATTTGTTGCAAAAAAATACCAAAGTTACACTAAAAATGGCTAAAAAACCAAAAACCCACTTAACACTACCTCATGGAAACACTTATAAAAAATCAATTGTAAGTTAGAATTGAGGGGTTCAAAAACCAAATCAACCAAAAAAAAGTGAATAATAACCTTATAGCCTAAAAAATTAAAATTATCAGTTGTTTTTATGTGAAAAAATTTAAAAGTGGCATTACTTTCTAAAAAGGAAAAGGAAGAAAATGCATAGAAATCATGCAAACAAAATTTACACCATAGCGTAGACCCATCCTAAATCCTAAGTAACATCAAAAATTCATAAACATAACCTAGATCTATCATAGGAATTTTATGAAGGTCCACACTAAACAACACATAAGCCTAGATTTAAGAAAATGCCTAGATCCTAGACTAGAAATTACAAATAAAAATTCAAAAGAAAAATAGTTGAGGATTATGTACCTGGGATACGTCAATGTGGAGCCCTCTTTAATCAATAGTCATGGGATTTTAGAGAGGCTTTGGGTGGCTACATCCACCTCCTCTATAGTAGGATTTTTGCTAATAGAAGCCTTTCTTTTGGACATGATGACAACCAATGGAGAAACCACTAAAAATTGTTGAGCTTTTGGAAGTCCTGTGATACCTACATTGGCCTCTTAGTGTAGAAAAGCTTTGAATATGCTAAGGCTAATGGAAGTAGAAGATAAAGGAGGCACAAAACTCTAATCCTAGGCATAGAAGCTTGGAGTGATGGAACAAGAATGATTTTTGCAAGGTTGAAGTAAGAACATCAACCTTAAATTGATGCACCTATTGTGATATCCCTGGTTTCCTCCAAAGCACTCCCATAAGTTCCACTTAACTTCAATATCGTAATTAGAAAGTGAGACCATGCTAGATGAGTGGGAAGTCATTCCATTCAAACCTTCCCATTCAAGATGGGCCCCACTAGGCACCTAAGACATGAGTCAAGGAAAAACATACTATGCTAGGATTTGGACATAACGTACTTACTATGCTAGGGTTTAAGCCCTTAGGAGCCTTGGGATAGATTCCAAATTCCATTCACTTCCAAAACCTAGTCTCTAGTCCTACATCTATGTCATAAAACCTTATGCCTAAGATAGAAAACTAGGTATCAACATTGATGTAAACTGGGTAGTAATAAATCACAAAAATCATGTCAAAATTTGTCATTTTAAGTAACTACACTAACTTAAAGATAAACTATGCTATCCCAACATAGTAAAATGGAAAATCATGTCTTCTATCATCCTCTAGTAACTCATATACATGATGCTTTAACCCATGAAACTCTATGACTAAAATTTGGAATTGGGTGTTGAAATTTGGAGTCACCAAGCACTAAGAAAGCTTCAAATCTCATTACAAATTAGTTCTTATGTATGATTACACTAGCCAGGACCATGAATACACTGGCCAAACATAGAATGGAATAAGACTTTTCTTGCTCACCAAGATCCCAATCAACACCAAAATACCTATGCCATGTTCCCAAACCCTAGCTAGAGCTCTTGACAACTCTAAAACTTCATAAAACTCACCAAAAGATGCTACAAATCAATTTGATTAAGTAGACTACTATTAGAGCACCCTTAACTATGCTGAGCCAACATAGTTAAGTGGGATTAGGTAAGCAAATAAAAGCAACTTTCTCACTACCGTTCCATACCTCCACATCTTCCTAGGATTCCCAATGACTTTAGAATGCCAAATAGTGGAGTTGAATCCATCCAAAATGCATAGAAATTTTGACTACGCTAAAGAATGCCCTAACTAAACTAGGCCAGTGTATTCACTAGTGGAGTCGAGCATAGTCCATATGAGAAACTTCAAAACATGTCATGAACAAGTCAAATCAACTTCTCAAAACCCTAGAACCCTACGAGATCCTACTAAGACAAAAAAACCTTAGAAATCAAGCCAAAATCCATTATTTTTCATCCCAAACCTCTCAACTACACTAAGGATAGACTAGATTATATTGGTCCAACATAGTCAAGAGGTATATCGCTTATCCAAGATTCAAGCAACCACTGGAACTTACAATTTTAATGCCAAAAACCTTGCTAAGAATACCAGTAACCTTGGAAACCCATAAGCATAGTCCATTGGTCATGGAAACTCACCTGGAATTAAGATTTATATGTGACTACACTGGAGGAGTTTGTGAGTATGCTGGCCTAGCGTAGTCATGTTCCTAAGATAGTTGGATTGACATCACACAATCCAAAATGGCATAAAACCTGATTTGAGAAGTCTAAAAGCTTAGGACATAGAAATTGACCACAATTTGATCCTATTTAATCATGAGAAGCTCAAGCATTGTCTTGACTATGCTAAGGTAGGCTTGAACTATGTTGGTCCAACGTAGTCATGTTTTGTGACAAGGTTAACTAGTATCATACCACTCTGAATAACCCAAAACTTGACTTGGAATCCTAGAACCCTGTTCAACTTTATCCAACTACAATCCAACTCTATTTCAACCTTGAAAACACCAAAACCCTTTCAACTACACTGGGGCCATGGATGACTACGTTGACCTAGTGTAGTCAAGTGGGAAATCCCACCAAGAACTACTCTCATTGACCAATTTCGACTACCAAATGACAAATTTAGATCTTCCAAGAGCCTATGCTATCCTAGGATTCTAATATAGCATTGGTTTCAATCCTAAAACCCCATGAATTTTTCTTTTCAATGTGTCTACATTTGGGCCTACCCTGACTATGCTGGCCTAGCATAGACACCAATATTGGTATCATTTCCAGCTTCTAGAGGGTTAAAATAAAGTCAAAATGCATCAATCCTTATCTTAGTTCCCTACACTAGTTGTATCAATAATTAGAAATTAGAAACCCAAAACTGGCCATAATGGCCCTAAGAAACCACCCACTAATTCTGACTATGCTAGGGCCTACATTGACTATGTTGGGCTAATGTAGTCATCAGTAGAGCCCAACGTAGTCATAAGAAAAGGTATCAACTTTACCTTGAAATAGCTCTAAAATGACCTCATCAGGTGCCCAAACTCAACTGTCAACATTATAGCCCATTACCATGGCCTACCAAGGCTTGAAGCTAGCAAAATGTAACCATAATCAATCATGTTTGGCCTTGTCTTACCTTGAACTCATACCTTATAGCCTTTGTTAACACTATTTGGATGCTTTTGTGGCCTTTGTTTCAACATGTTTATCCATTTTATGCACTATTACCAGAGTATTTTGCATTATTATTAACATTATTTTGTTGGTTTTTAGTAGTTTTATTATGTTTATTATCCATGTGCCACTTAATGTGCTTATGGTTGACATGCAAGACTCAACTATGAATACCTGGGGATAGATCAATTTACCTTTGAGCCTAAGTGGACTTCATGGTGATGTTGAACAATGTATTGATCCTACTTGCCTAGATCTTGAGCATGAGAGTCTTGTCAACTACATAGCTTCTATAAGAAAAACTCTAGAATGGCCTAAAAACTAGTCAAAACCCTTGACCTTGAAGCTAGTGACACTATGGAATAGACTCTTTAGTTGAGGTTCCTATCATGACACATAGTGATGAGGAGAAAATCCTAAAATTAAGTTCCTCACTAGAACCTTAATAGGCTCAAGACATCACCAAGGTCCTACAAGGCAGCATTAAGACATGTGCCTAGTCATATAAAGATATGCCAGGTCTGGACCTATGCCTAGTACAACATAACATCATACTTGATCCTAGCATTAAACCAGTTAAGAAAAAAGTTTGTAAGATTAGACTTGATTCAACCCTAGTAGTTTGTGATGAAAGCACAAAACTATATCAAGCTAGTTTCATCAAAGTTGTTAATTACGTAGAATGGGTATCCAATATAGTGATAGTCCCTAAGAAAATGGAAGTATATGCATTTGCATTGATTTCTAAGACCTGAATAAGGCTACTATCAAAGACGATTTCCCTTTGCCTAGTATTGATCAACATATCAATACTATGGTTAAGCATGCCTTATTATCCTTTATGGATAGATTCTTGGGATACAACCAAATTAGGATTAACCTAGAGCATCAACTTAGTACAACCTTCATGATTCCTTGGGGTACATTTTATTAGACTATGATGCCCTTTGGCCTAAAGAATGCAAGAGCAACCTATCAAAGAGCTATGGTGAGCTATGATGTGTAGCTTTAGTGACTATATGCTAGGCTTGCTCAATGATTACGTAGACAATATAGTTGTTTGAACTAGTTATAGTTAAATTTAGCTAGTATTTTTAAAATGGGACGTGCATAAATTTATTTAAGCATTTTAAGGAGGGCATAAAATGTTAGCACATTTTAGCCATTTAATGGAGTGGGCTTTATGATTGAAAGGGGATTCTGTTTATCATTTGTTCTTATTTTATTTAAGAGAGAGAGATGATATACCTATAACATCCAAACATTTTACTCTAAATTTTTAAAACACTGTATGGTGGAAAATTTGGAAGCAAACATGCAACTTTAAGGTTATGGGTGATGAGTGTTTGGGAGAAGTTTTGAACATAAAAAATCAATGGCAACTTCATGACAATCGTCATCATAAATACTTGTTATGGAAAGGTTGATGGATGAATAAAGGCCTATCCTCTTTAAAGTGACCATGCCTAAGTTCAAATCCACGTCTTCCAACTTGAGAAACAAACACCTTTCCATCACTCTAACTTGTGATCCTTTCTAAAAATCCTTTATTAAAAAATGAAAACATGTGTGCCTTCATTTCTCATTTCTCAAAGAGCATTCTCTTTTCTCCTTTAATAGAATTCAGTAAGGTCTTTGCCGAGACAAAGGGCCTACTATGTAAGTGACTTATATGTACTACAAGCTTTTAGTCACTCATTTTGCTAAAGAGATAGCAGCAACCAAGGGGATATTTCCTTCATTTAGGATTTAATAAAAAGTTAAACGATAAAGAGAGATTTACCTACAGCCCTTGCTTTTAACAAGATTCATCAATAAGGCAAAAGTTACCAAAAACCAGCAGCAAACCGAAGTAAAACTGCAGCTACTTAAGCAACTGTAAAATGTTCCTCTTAAAATCGATACAAATACCTCTGCAGATCCTCTTCCCATGAACGGAATTGCTCAGCAGGCAAACAAAAGTGGGGGTTCTAGCACGATTTCCCATTCAAACATGAGACAAAAATAAGGTTAATATCCGCATATACGATAGACACATCAGAATTGACTGTACGCTTATACTTTGGCTACTAATAATTCAAGCCAAAAATTGTTTTTATTCAAAGCTCTTCCCATACAACGGATAAAAAAATATTATTCATAAACGTGATCTGGATGATGGATCTACTATAATTTTCACCAACTGTTGGGGTTGTATTTCATAATTTCCAATGAAATTTTGTCTGAATCTGTACATATACATTGAAATGGTCGCCTTACCTCGCCTCGTATTATTATTGCCTTGTTCTCGATGTCTGCATTGTGCATTAAAATCATACTCGTCTTCTCCTGCTCTGAATCTTCCCAGAAACTTCATTTCATTGTTAAGTGGCCAGCAAGCAATCAAGATTCATGGCATCGGCATGACACAGACCACAGAAAACAGGAAGTACGAATGAATAAACAAACACAGGGAAATCACAAAAGGGCTACTTTGGTAACCGTGGTAACCGAAGGCCGAAGGGCCAAGTTTGGGTCATACGGAAATCAAGTTTGGAAAGGGGCCTGCGAGGCAAACATTGCATTTGCATGGACTGGCCTGCCTTTGGGAGCGTCAAAGGTTTCGCCACGACTCACGCATTGACGCGTGTTTATTGGTCATTGCTGGTTCTTGCTTTTTTTCTCGTATCTCTGCTGAAAAAAGAAAAAGAAAAAACAAAACAGGGTCATCGTCATGGGTCACGAGTCATCCCTTTGTTTGACAAAGGATGGATGCTTGTTCAACTTTTTTTAAAAATCTGTTTGCTTATGGGTCAATGAAGCCCATCAGCACATGGCCAATGGCCATATGCAAACTCATGGTGCTCTGTTTTTACTTTCCCCTCCAATTCTCCATCATTCTAAAGGTTTTTATCATCATAGGTGATCATCATAGGTGAGGTGAGTTACTCAGCCTAGTTTAGTTAAGTTGTGTCTTCTTATAATTTGGTTGTCTTGAACAAAAGTATTAGCAAATGTGATTTGTTATAAATTTGGTTGAGGCTTGAGGCTTGATGCTTAATTTCAATTTTGAAAAGATTGGATTGAGTAACAAAAGGGTTATATTTTATTGCTGTTATTTTTGTTGTTGCAAAAATTATATCTTTTGGCGCATTATGGCTCTTGAGTAAGGAAATGGATTCCATGCCCTCCATACCTTTGCAAATTTTCTTGCTTCAGTGTAATGGTGATATTGCAATCTTCTGTAAAATTTTTAAGCATTAACAATATTTTGGATTTACATTGTACTTGTTCTATATTCTACAATGCTTTTTTTATGATATATGAGATTTAATTTTTTAAAATAACTAATATATTTAAATTTTTTCTAGTCCCCACCTACGAACCCATTCTCACTTTTTCTTAAGGCACACATACCCAAACACGTTCAGAATCATGAATCCTTAATTCCTCACTTCCACGAATCAGATTCTTTTGATGCATAGTGGATCTACCAAAAGTTCAAAGGTAACTAAAGTCCAGCTGGTTTGGAACTGAAATTTGGCCACTTCCCTTCAGTTAGAAAAATCACTGTAGATGTTACGTCAGTGTAAAATAGAAAATGACAGATTGTGGAACATGCAAGATGCAATGGGATGGTATCAGCTAAGATAATGAATCAGTCACACCGACAAGGTCTAACAGAGCCAAATAGTGAACAATTCAGAGAGGTGCGAGCATGACTGAAAGCAACTTAGTTTAGTTGGCTTTCGCACAGATGGAGTTGCATTCTTCTTCTTGGAGGGATGATGAAAGCCCGTTCCATCACGGAACTATGGAGCCGAGTGCAAAAAATGCCAGTACAAGAGCAACGAAACAAAACCAAGATGGGCAGTTGCAGTGATTCCATTTCTTCGTGGGTGTTGACTGTTTTGTCCAAGGGCTTCGCTGTGGGCATCATGTTTTCTTTCATGATTGCTCCAAGAAATTAGCCGAAAATAATGACCACCGATAGATTTAGCTCCGAAATCGGGCACGTGAACGTATATAAGGAGCACCCCCCGGATTACCCCACCGAGACCATCAAGGTTATTAAGGCCACCTGGATGGCTGACGGCACCAACTGGCCTGGCACCTAGACCGTTCCTGCCCCTGAAAACCCATGGCAGCGACCACATCTATTACCTGCAATTCCTGCAGGGCATCGATCCCAACGATCGCTACGCCAACCACAACACCGTCTTCTTTGACGTCAACAGCTATAATTATGGATGATTATTATGGGGGTATCGGACCCCCCAAAAGAAGTCATAGGGTTAAGGAGAAGGGGGAAGCTGAGAGCACTATGCATGAAACTCGGGACCAGCCTTATAAATAAACAAGTATTAAGGGAGGAAACCACAATTGGGGCACCACCAAACATCCACCCATGCTAACTCGTTACAAGATAAAAGGACATAGAATTAGATAAGGAAAAAAAAATCTCAATTAAGGATAAAGAGAGTTCCAATGGTGATTCCTCACAATAGAAATGGAATGCGCAAGGCTTTCCCATAGCTGCAAGAGATGAACCAACTGATGTCTATCCAAATTGAACTTGGATGCTTGAGATGTGAGTTGGAAATGAATGAGGCGAAAGATCTGCAACTTCTCCAACCTGGTGAGCAAACATTTATTAGAATAATCTGTCCTTTGAAATATAACATTGCATCTTCACTTCCAAATATAATATAAAATAGTAGGCCTAATAACTTTCTATAGAAACTTGAGATTAGTAAAAATAATGTTTAAAAAACCAAATATGACATTCTCTTGAGATAGCTTGCATGAAGGAAAAACTATAGAAGCCCACTTCCACACATGCTGAGCAAAGGGACAATGCCAAAACACATGGACAAAGTCATCTTGTCCACCACAGAGAGGGCAATTAGGATTGGGAATTCCTAGATATTCTAACTATTTACCAATAGGTAGACTATGGTGGAGGAGACACCAGAGAAACTGCTTAATTTTGGGGAGGGTCAAAAGGTTCCAATTATTTTGGAAGAGAGGGATCCAAAATGATACTGACTCGTGTTTGTGCCAATGCTTATTACAGCGTTGAATGACCTCGAATGGGTCGTGCATAAGATGAAAGAGGATAGATGGTCAATAGGGTAAGAGTTTAACCCCATTAAGCCATTAAAGGCCTTGAAAAGGGCTTTGCACCGTAACATCAATGTGCTAATGACCATGGAGAAAGGAGTAGATCTGGACTAGGCAATGGTTCATTGTAGCCAACTCCCCATACAAATTGCTAAACT
>MNCI01001268.1:170183-230855 GCA_015680685.1 Gnetum montanum
TCTTGAGCTAGTCTATTAGTGAGATGTTCAATAGTGAGGTGAATTTTATTGTATTCTTGTCTAGCCTGAGTAGCCACTGCCTTACCATACGAACGAGCAAAGTTCCTCACTCGACATGAAGCCCGATGCCATCAATTAATCAACCCACCTGAGTTAGGGGCCTAGGTGCGGCATTCCAAAGGTTGGATAGAAGGAGTTGGGCTACAGGAGAAGAAAAACAATTGTTGTGTAGTCGAAAAAGATGGAATTTTCTTTAGTGAGGGCTACCATGAATCTTGATGGAGATGGAGATAGGAAGATGGTCTGATAAGGTGGCATGGTGATGAACTATAGTAGTGGAGAAGGCTTGCCAGAAGGAAAGGGTAGAGAAATAGAACCTATCTAACCTACTACAGATGCGAGCATGCGGAAGACGGAGATTACTCCATGTAAGTCTGTGGAGGGGAATGCCCATGAAGGTGTCTGCCCCATCAGAAAGGTAAAACCTTTTCTTGAAGATGGACCAAATTTGATACTCAAGATTGGGTAGTTGAAAAAACACCCCTCTGAGCTTATCTTGAGGGAATTCAACCATATTAAAATCTCCTCCAAAGATCCAAGGCACTGGGGGAAGAGAATTTGCAAGTTCTTGCCAAAGGAGAGCTCGTTCTATAGAGTCGTTTGGGGCATAAATCGAGCAAATACCAAATGGGCCATGCGAGGAAGAGAAGGTGGCCCAGGAAACTCTATGCCCAGAATTGGAACCACCTTGAAGGATTTTAGTTTTCCAGTAGGACGAAATAAGAATGGTCGCCCCTTCTTTCCCGCTTGCATGGGACGTTGTTAGGATTGAAGAGTGAGGAAGAAACCAGTGGACGAAAAAGGATAAAAGGTTGGCTAAAACCTTAATTTCTTGAAAGAGAATGAAATCGAAGGCTATATTAAGACTAGAAATAAAGTTTCCTGCTCGCTTCTGTCGAAGCCTACTAGTAAGGCCTCGAACATTCCATGAAAGGAGGTTCATGGAGAAACAAGGGGCAGTTTGGGTAAGAGGTCAACGGAAGGTTTAGAAGTCAAAGTATCAACTTCCATTGTTCCTGACAGGAGGGTAAAGGAGTTGTTGGTGGAGACAGGGGCCATGGAAGTATTCAATGGAGAGGAGCTTGAGGGAGGAGTAGAACTGAAGGAAGCTTTGACTCGTTTCCTTCCACTACCCACCATGAACTCATCCACCAAGATTGAGTCTATGACTGCCTTATAGGGGATGACATGGGTGGAGGTGTGAGTACCTGATTTTTGTTTTTGTGGCTTGGAGGGGCGAGACTAAGAGGAGGATTGTGGAGCTGTTAGAGAAGGAGAGTCGAATTTAAAGGATACTGAGGGTGGGCGTAATGGTGTGACTGAGGAATGGGTTTTCTAAGATGCTACAGGTTTTTTTTTCTTGGCTAGGATGGGGCACTTCGATATATGATGCTCAACCCTATGACAATAGCTACACACTTTTGGAAGGTAAAAATAGTCCACTTTTTGGATGAAGAGTTTTCCCCCAGCAGAAAGGGTTAGTGAGGTCTTCTGAAGAGCAAGGTCCAGTTCAATAAAATAACGGCGAATTTGAATTCCATTAATCACCGTACAATGCTCTGAAATAATAGGACCCAAGGTGCTCACAATGTCCCTCTCCACAGATGAGAAAATAAGTGGAATATTGGGCAATTTCACGTAACAGGGAATTATATTAAAAGCTGGGTTGTTGACATTAAAGTCAAATTTCCAAGCACGTGCTATTAAAGTTGCATTTCTTGTTGGAAAAATTTTTAAAGAGAGAGCCTTCTCAACCTAAGAGGCATTAGATAGTTCTACCAAAATAGAATTTTGAGCGTATTACCAAGCATGAGAAACCTGAATGCCCTGGGACTGAAGGAGGTTTTGAACTTGAGTGTTTATGCTTGGGGACCTTGGTAAGAACCCCAAAATTTGAAAAAAAAAAGCAAGTTGCGAAATCTTTAGAAACTGCTTCAAAAATATCATCCGGTAAAAGGAAATTAATTGGAGGTGAGATAGAAGAACTTCCCTAAGGAAGAGTAGAACTTGATGAATCCACCATTGTGACATGCCTACCCATGAAACAAACCTAGCCTCTTCATAGCGGAAACACAAAAACACCTAGCCATAGCCCCAAATTGATTTTCTGGATCCTGAGCTTGGAACAGGCCTATCCCTGGTCCTGCAGATCCTAGATTTGTAATTTCAGATCATGGGTCTATTTTTACAGATCGAGTTCAAGATCAGTGTTCTGATTGGTTTTGATCATAGGCAAGAACACCACAGTGCGGGGGATTTTGATCTTTTGCAAGATTTCTCGGATCACAGACATGGTTGTGGGCATGAATTTGCAGCTTCCTCAGGATGTGGCCGTGGATTTGTTGGTAGTATTGGTTTAACATGCAGTCATGCTTTTGCAGGTCTAGGCCCTCTTTCAGCGTGTGTAGCATGGCATAGTGAAATCCCAAGGCACGACGGTTTTAGGCGACGCTGAACCGGAATGAAGGATGGCGCAGCAACAATCAGCGCGGTCCATGCAACAATGGACCATAAGGACCATCCAACCACGGCCAACGTAGCCCCAAGACAGCACGCGGCCGACCCACCCACCTGCTATGGTTTCACAAAGCTATTGTAGGAATCCAATGAAGAAAAATGCTCCCAGATCCATCAGAATGAAGCCGGAAGTTCAGACTATGCCATATTAGACATTGGACACGGCTGACCTAGATGGGCCTCAGCAAATGGCTACGGCATCAGCGTCTGCGTTCGAGCTCTAGAGAAAAAAGAACCGTTGCCTTCGAAATTCAATTCTATTATGATCAAGTACATTTGGAAAGAAAATTAAAAGTACAAGTGGATGATTATTATGATGTTTATATATGGTCGAATATATATATACATGAATGTTGTAAGAAGAAAGAAAATTCATAAAGTTAATTATGTAACATCCTATATAAAGAGGACATTTGGCTGTTATTCCTTTTATCCCTATGTAAGTTGTAACTTCCTATGATAGTTACAATTAAAACTCTATGATATTTGTAATTAATTTTAATTTCCCATTACCAAGAAAACACTTGTCAACTATGGCTTGAATTTCTTTAATAACTTCCTATGGAAGTTATAACTTCTTATGGTGGTTATGAGGAAATTTCCTAGATATTTGTAATTCACCTCAATTTCATATGATGATTGTAACTACCCAAAGCTACTATAAAAAGAGCTTCAAGGGTAGAATGAAAAAGGGGGAAAATTTTTTGGAAGAAGATCAAGAAGAAATATATTGAACATTGTAAAGCATGGCTTGTAAAAGTTCTTTTCTTCCCATTTTTTCTTAGTTGTTTGGTTAATGGTTTAGATATTATCATGCTTGGCATTTAATTTTGGAATTTTTTAGATTATTATTTTAGCTCTATTTTTGCACAATTCAAGACTTCTATTTGGTTTCCATATAAGAGCTTATGTTGTCTTAGAAAAGCATCTTGAACAATTTAATAGTAATGTCTTTATAGAATTGCCTATTTGAGTCTAGAGCGTCTAGAAAAATCTTTGATACTTTGGGCTGACTTGAAATAGCTTCATTTTTTTAAAAGTTTATTGCCTCAATATTTCAATCCCGAAATTGTAAAAAAAAATTTGATAGCTCTATTGTTTGCAATTCTTGACAATTTGTCATTTGCAAAGCATTTTGGTAGTTTAATGAGTGTCTTTTACAAAATTGCTTGTTGAGCTCTAAGGGTTTGGACAATTTGTAATACTTAGATTGAACTGGAATAACTTTATTGTGAAGTATTTCATCATGTTTGATTTATCTTGCCTAAATTTTTGAAATTACACACAAATTTTCTTTCCTTTTTTCTTCTCTTTTAAATTCCATTGAATCTTGCCTTATTTCTAGTTTTCTTGTGGAACTTTCTCTTTGGGGAAAATTAGCAGTAAATTTCTATAGAATTTTGCTTAAGAATTTTTGTGAAATTTTATTTGTTTCAAGAAACATACTATAGGGACTATATAGACTAAGTGATTTGACAAAATAGGAATCTTTAATGACTCATAGTGTTCAACAAGGTTAGCTAAAGTTCTTTTACAATAGCTAGTTACAGTTTCATACATAAATCCAACCATTTTAACAATCATAACAACAAACACACATGTATGTGTAGTTTGCTTTATAACCATTAAGTTTGTTTGGAGGTATCTAGACCTTGGTGTTGCCAAAGACTAGCAAGCACCTGAACTCAAGTTTAAAGGAACACCTTCATTTTCCATGATACTAGTCACAAGACTAAAGGCCAATGTTGATGGTTACAAATGATCACCAACACTTCCCAACTCCAATTTTTAGCAACTCCCTGCTAGTTCTTACCGAAATCAGCAATTGTGGTCACAAATGATGTTCCACCTTTGGTGCTATGGTACCATGTTAGGAGTCTTTGTGCCTAGCATAAATACTAGTTTTTCTCAAATGGATCACATGGTTACAAAGGCTCTCTTGGTTGCAAAATTCTTTCAATTTCTACTACTCAAAATAAGTTGGAAAGTGGAATAAGATGTTTACATTGGATTTTTATAGATGTGGAATTGTTGTTTTCAAGTTTGTACATCATTGTTGTGATTGCTAACATATTGATGTCTATTTGCAGGTGGTAACAATTACAATTCCTAGTGTAGTTACCACTTATAGTAAGTTTTGAATACATTATAGCCACCAAAGCCCATCCATTTATTAATAAATAGTAAATGGACTTTTGTGGCTACGCTAACATCATTCCAACTATGCTAACCTTGGTGGACTATGCTAAAGTTGTTGGAAACTATGAAAAATATTGGAAAGTATGGCAAATGCTATAAATTATGAGAAATGTTGTCTACATTGGCCATGTTGCAACTACTAAAGACTTGAGGTACCTATGCTAGCCATTTTTGGAAAAATGGGAAATGAAAAATGGAAAATCCCAACAATTCCAATGTTGCATCTACGTTGGATTTTGTGGTGAATATGGTAGGCTAGAAATGGAAAATCCCAACAATTCCATCTACAGTAGGGGTAGATGGTTCTAGTGTAGTTAAGGGTATGCCTCTACAAAAACTCATGAAAATGCTAATTTTGGCCATTCCCAAGGCATTTTTAGCCTTTCCAAGCCCACATATAGATATGGGATGACTTTTTCCACTTGAGAAGTAAGGAAATAGTAACTTTTGAGGCATTTTTCAGCCCCAATAGCCAAAGTATGCAATATTGTAGCTCATGGATTACAAATCTTACATTTACAATAAAATCCTACCTCAAGTTGAAAAATGAAGGTTACAAATTGGCAACATGAATTTTCTTGATGGTATTTCATTGGCCTCTCTTTATTGATGTTTGGAGGATTGACCTAAGAGACATCAACAAAGAATACAAAACACCACTATAGGTCCATCACCAATGTTTCCTTTCCATGCTTAATTTAGTAGTGTTGAACCATGCCAAAGAGTTTGTATGATGATGGGATAAGGTTATGGTATGGGCTATCATTGCCTATAGGGAAATGGTCATGAGGATTAATAATGAGTACCATATGTTGTCATCAGCGATACATTCATGAAAATGACATGTTAATCAATCAATGTGGTCTTGGCACTCCATCTTTTGAAGTGTTAGTCACTCGATAGTGCATTTGAGGAACCAGCACCTCACTCCAAGGTTTCTTTGGCCACTAGGCTCCTCCCTTTGCATGTTTGGAGCCATCGGTTTATCTTTTGGTTCTCATTGTCTATTTGGCTTCTTTGTAATTTGCTTCTCCATTTGTTTTTGTTAGGGTGAAACCTTCATTAGGTCTCATTACCAAGACTGGTTTTGATTTGATTTTTTTATTGAATAAGATGTGTTACATCCAATAGACTTGATGGTGGAGCATGACGAAGGGATGTCATATGGCCACAATGCATGAGTATCAAACATAGGTCATCATTTTTGTTCAAGGTGAGGAAGGTTATAATTAGGCTATTGGGATGGGCTCAAGAAATGGTGATGGCAATAATGTGAAACAAGCACTCTTGATATGGTAAGACCAACTCATTGAATCCTACACATTGAGGTCACATGGTGACTTACTATCATAATGAGTTGCACCTTCATGATGACACCTCAAGCTTCATCTTATAAGAAGAACTCCAAAAGAATAAGAAAACCAAGTAAAGATGTCATGTTGTTATAATACAATGCACAAGGCCATATAAAATGATAACCAAACCACATCACCAAAGGTCACAATCAATAGACAATTTCACAATTTATTTGTTGTGAAAAAGGAGTTCATTCAAGCTTGCTTATTATTGGTTGTCTAGGTTGTCAAAGTTAGCAATAGGTTCTCATGAGCTACATGTAGTAAGCCTTTAGATAGGAATGATTGACTAGATTGGCCAACTCATTCCTGTTCATGTATGCTATTCTAAAGGCTCCATTATCGTAGGGCTTAGTGACCAAACAAATCCCTTCCTAGTTGGTTGAGAATTTATTCACATGCTCACGAAAAACATTGAGGGCCATGTATTCTTCTTTGATTGTGCACTTGTTCAGGTTATGGTGATGTTGCTTTATCTACCTCTCCTATTACCACTTGACATGAGTAAGCATTCATGCTTGTTGCTCCTTCATCAAGTCTAGGTTCATGGTGTGGAGCTCCTTATTCTTTTTATTATTAATGAAGTCTGATAATATTACTTGGAGTAATGGCACTTGCAATTAAAAAGGTAAAACAACTTCAAAATCATAAACCTAGGTTATATGGGGTTACATTAATCATGGTTTGATAGGTTGTTTGGTAGGCCCAAAGTGCATGAACAAGTCACTCATGCCACTTGCGTTTACTATTTTCCAACATCTTCTTGAGCAAGTTTATGATGGCCTTATTGCTTCCTTTAACTTTTCCATTGGCTTGGTGGTAGTAAAATGATGAGAAAGAATTCTTAACGCATGGGACATGACAAAATTTTTTCATTTCTTCACTACTAAACTATGGTCCATTGTTTGTGACTATGGTCATAAGTATACCAAAATGGGATACTATGTTATCCAATATAAATTTACATACTTGTTGAGATGTTATCTTCCTTAGAGAAATAACTTCAACCCACTTGGTAAATTATTCAATTGCAATTATGATAAAGCTATGTCGTATGGAAGACTTAGACGTTATAGGTATAATGATATCCAACCCCCACTATTGAAACGGTCAAGTTATCTAAGTAGTGTGTAACTCAATTGGTGGTACATGTATAAGGTTGCTATGCCATTGGCATGTGTCACAAGTTTTAACCTTATGTAGGCAATCACTTTCCATATAGGGCCAATAATAGGCTAACCCTATAATCTTGGCAATCATGGCTCTAGGTCCTATAGGTCCCCCACATACACCTTTGTGAACTTGCTTAAGGGCTATGCAAGCTTTGGTTTTTCCTAAGCACACTAATAATATGTCATCATAGGACCATCAACATAATGTGTTATCACCTACGATGACATATTGTTTTGATCATTTATGTACAACATCCTTTTGAATAGTAATTAGGCATTATGAAGGTTTATCATGTATAAAATAAAATTTGATATCATCATACCATTCCTTTGTAGGAGTAGTATGAACTATGGCTATGGTGATGTCCTCAATGTTTTGTGTGATGAAAATAGCATAGTCCATGGTTATGGAGGGTAACTTACTAAACACATCTAGTGTCACACTAAGGGCTAGTGTCGCAATGGCATCAGCTATGGTATTCGCATTTCAAGATACATGTTGGATATAAATGTTTGTGAATTGTTGTATTAGCTTCTTTCCTAGATCAAAGTAAGATTGCAAATTTTTTTTTACATGCATAAACCTTGGTTACTTGATTAATCACAAGTTGTGAATCACCTTTGATCATTAAGTGTTTGATTCCTAAGTCGCAAGATACCATCATTCCCCTAATCAAACTCTCATATTCCACTTTATTTTTTGTACATGGAAATTCAAAATGATAGGCAATGAATTGGATTTCATCATATTGGAATGTTATAATGGCAGTAGCACTGGCCCCATGAGCATTCAAAGCTTTGTCAAGGTGCATAATGGTCTCATACCCCTCAAGCACATTACTAACAATGTTGATCTTTTTGTCAAGGAATTCAGGGTCTATGGTCGCATGGTCTTCTACTAGTAAAATAATGAGTTGCATGACTATAGCTTGACCTTTTATTGAGGCTTGAGAGATGTAATGTAGGTCAAACTTGGCTATTATGGCTTTCCAACAAGCTATACAGCTACTTTCGTAGATGTTGATCATTATGGATCTAAGTACATTATCCTTGCAAATGATGTTGACTTGGTTTCTAAAGAGGTAGTATCTCCACTTCCTAAATGAAAAGACTAGGACTAGATAATACTTCTCTACCTTAGTGTATCGGCTCTCATGGGCTACTAATGCATGGCTTAAGTAGTATACTGGCAACTCTACTCCATCATTTCATTTCTAATAGTGTAGAGAGGCAATAGAAGTTTTAGAGATAGTAAGGTAGATGTAAAAAAGTTTATCCTCTTGTGGAGGATAGACCATTGGTAGTTGTGCCAACTCTTGCTTAAGGTTTTCAAAGGCTTATTGGCATTAAGCCATCCACTCATAGTAAACTCCTTTCTTAAGTATTACATGGATTGTAACTTGTCCGTAAGCCTAACAATGAACCTACAAATAAATTGTAATCTTTCTTGTAGTTCCCAAAGCTTCTTAAGGTTACTTGGTGCTACCAAACTAGATATGGTTTTAACTTTATCAATATCGACACATATTCCTTCTTTAGAAACTACAAATCCAAGCATCTTACAAGCTTTGACACCAAAGATGCACTTCTTGGGATTAAGCCTAATCTCATATCTGAGACATCATTTTAACACAAGGTCAAGGTCGTGTGTATGGTCATCAACCACTTTGGACTTAATGGCTATATCATCTACGTAATCATTAAGAAAACCTAGAATATAATCACTAAAGATATATATCATCACTCTTTGGTAGGTTGCTCTTACATTCTTTAGGTCAAAGGGTATCATGGTATAATAAAAGGTATCCCAAGGGATCATAAAGATCATGCTAAGTTGATGTTCTAGGTTAATCCAAATCTGGTTGTATTCCAAGAATCCATCCATAAAGGATAATAAGGCATGTCCAGCTATAGTATCAAGAAGTTGATCAATACTAGGCCAAGGAAAATCATCCTTGATAATAACCTTATTTAGGTCTCAAAAATCAATGCAAATGTGTATACTTCCATTTTTCTTAGGGACTACCACTACGTTGGACATCCATTCTGCATAATCAATAACTCTGATGAAACTAGCTTGGTATAGTTTTGTGATTTCATCATGAACTATCAGGGCCAAATTAGATTTAATCTTACAAATATTTTACTTAACTGGTCTAATGTTAGGAATGAGTATGATGTTATGTTGGACTAAATGTGGGTCTAGACCTGGAATATCTTCATATGATCAAGAAAATTCTTTAATGTTTCTTGTAGGAACTTGGTAATATCTTGAGCCTATTGAGGTTCTAGTGAAAAAATTAGTTTCAAGGTTCTTTCCTCACCATTATATGTTATGATAGGAACCTCAACTAGAGAGTCTTCAGTAACATTGCTAGCTTCAAGGTCAAGTGTTTTGACTAGGTTTTTAGGACATTCTAGAGTTTTCTCTATAGAATTTATGTAGTCAATGAGACTCTTAGGCTCAAGCTCTAGGAAATTAGGGTCAATACACTGTTCCATTTTACCATGAGGCCCACATAGGCTCAAAGGCAAAGTGATTTGCTTCAAGATGTCCATATTCCAATCCCTCATGATAACCATAAGCACATTAAGTGGCACCTAGGTAAAAATGACTAAATAATGCCAAAATGATATAAAATACCTTAGTAAATATGCAAACACATGTTATTCTAATGTCAAACAAAATGCAATCATGGTCAACCAAGGCTATAAGAGGTAAGTGAAAACAAATAAGCTAGAATAAGGGACAAATATATGCCAAAAAAGGTCAAAACAAGTTAAAACACTATAAAAATATGGAAAATAAGATCAAATATGGGCAAATAAGGTTACACTTTTACCAATTTAAGGCCTTGGCAAGCCATGGTTACATGGTATCAAATGATTGTAAAAGATGGTCAAACCCCATCACCTAACATTAATCAAAGGTAAAATAAAGATCAATAGAGGCTATAATAGAGGAAATAAGGTAGATATGGTGAAATTAAATTTATGTAGAAACTAAATGAGGTCAAATAATGGTAATAAAGGTCAACAATACATAACCAGATCAAAATAAGTCAAAACATTATGAAACAAGGTCAAATCAATGAAAGTGAAATACATGTGGTAAAACATGATCAGTATTAGTCAAAAAGAGTTAGATTTTGCTAGTTTTAGGCCTTAGCGGACCATGGTATGAGGCTACAAAGTTTCTGGGGGAATTCGGGCACATGAGGGGATCATTTTGGGGCTATTTTGAGATAAAATTGACACTTTTCCTATGACTACACTAAGCTCTATTGGTGAATACACTAGCCCAACATAGTCATGCATTCCCTAGCATAGTCAACACTGATGGGAAATTTCCTAGACTTAATATGATTATTTTTGAGCTTCTAATAGTCTAGACAGCTAGCGCAAGAGGTTGGTATTGAGGATTGGTAAGTCTTGAATCTATTTTTACCTCCTAGAAGTTGAGAATCCTATTTTCATTGGTGACTATGTTGGGCCAGCATAGTTAAGGTAGGCCCCAGGATTGTCACATGGATTAAGTGCATTACTAGGAATCCAAGATTGGTCATAGTACTCTACTAATATCCTAGGTCAACGCAGGGTAATGGAAGGACTAAATTGACTATTTGGAGGTCAAATTTGGGTAAAAAAAGTGGGTTTTATGGGATTTCCCATCAACCTACATTGGGCCACTATATTCATGTAAGGTGTTAGCATATTCATGGGGAATTTGATGTTTTTAAGGTTGATATAGAGTGAAATTACAACTAGATGAAGTGAAACTAGGTTTTGGACTTCCCAAGTCAATTTTGAGCTATTCCAAGCTAGATAATCTTGGTTAATGTCTCCACAAAGCATGTTTTCACTATGACTACACTGGGCTAGTGTAGTCATGGACGTCCCTAGTGTAGTCATGCATAAAATATGATTTTAGGTGAGTTTCCATGCCTAATCAACCATGCTAATGAACTTCTAGGATCACTAGTGCTAATAGCTAGGGTATTCGCATCAAAATTATCAATTCTGGTGATTGTTTGACTCTTGGGAAGGCCAAATACCTCTTGATTATGATGCCCTAGTGTAAGCATGCAATCCTTAGAGTAGTTAAGAGATTTATGATGGAAAATGATGAATTTTGGCTTAGTTCCCAAGGTTTTGAGATCTCAATAGGCTCTTTCAGGGTTCTAGGTCTTTCCAAGAGTTAATTTGACCTATTTTTAGCCCATTTTGATGTTTTCCATGCAGACTACACTAGCATGCACTTATGACTACGTTGGCCCAACATAGTCATGCAGTTCCAAACATAGTTGATAGGTCTTGGATGGGAAATGATGGATTTTGACTTGATTTTCCAAGGTTTTGTGTCTTAGTAGGCTCCAACAAAGTTTGGAAGGTTAATTTAACTTTTTAAGGCTAATTTTGGTGTTTCTCATGTGGACTATGTTGGCATCTAGTGATGGCTACACTGGCTCAAGGTAGACATGTAATTCTCAGTGTAGGTGATAGATCTTGGATGAAAATTGATGAGTTTTATGATCAAAATAAGCTCTGGTAGGGTCCTATGATTTTTCAAAAGTGAATTTGAGTTATTTATGGACAATTTTGGTATTTTCTAAGTGGAGTACACTAGACTTTTCTAGTGCCTACATTAGTCCAATGTAGGCATGCAATCCCCAATGTAGTTGAGGTTGGCAAATATGAGAAATAATGAAAAGTGGTAAGTTTTATCTTGATTTTTATTTTGGCAAGGTTCTAAGGCTTTTGGAAAATTAGGTTGGATTGTAAATGACTTGTTTTAAGGTTTTTTAGATGGACTACATTAGGCACCACTAGTGACTATGCTAGCCCAATGTAGGCATGCAATTCCTAGTAGAGTCAGTCTTGGGAAATGTATTTTAAAGGATTTTTGATTGATCAATCGATAATCTAAGATCAGCGAGAGTCCTAGGAGGTGTGGAGGTTATGGAATGAAAGTTTTGAGTTTTATTCCATTTGAAAACCCTATGACTACAATGGATCAGTGTAGTCATAGCCTTCCTCCAATGTAGTCATGGATTTTGACCAATTTTTGACATCATTTGGTGAACTCCACAAATTTTTGAAGCTACTAGGAGCTATGGATAGGGTTTGGGAATATGGTATGGGTATTTGATGTCAATTGGAGGTTGGATGAGTGAGAAAAGGCTTTTTCCATTCTTGACTATGCTAGACCAACATAGTCATGCTCCTAGCCAGCGTAGTCATGCTTAAGAACTAGTCTATAATAATATTTAATTTCATTCTAGTGCTTGGTGACTACTAATCACAACTCCCAATTGCTAATTTGATATAGGGTTTCATGGATTGATGCTTAGTGTAGATGGATTGATGGGAAGTGGGAAAAGACAACATATCCCATTTGACTACATTGGGCCAACATAGTCAAGCTTTAGGCCTACATAGTCACATGTAATAACAAGTTTTCACATGAATTTTAAGGTCTTTTGTAGCTTAGTTGACATGGATGTTAACACTTGGTTTCGTAGTTTAATCATGGGATTTCATAGGATTGATGTAGGACCAAGGACTACATTTTCAAAGAGGATGGGATTTGGCATCTATTCCAAGGCTTTCAAAGGGTCTAAACCCAACATAGTCAAGCTTAGAAACCAAAATCCCAGCATAGGCACGGTTTTCTTGGCTTGTTTCTAGAGCACCTAATGGGATCCACTCAAAATTGGCAAGTTTGGATGTAATAGCTTTAATACTAATCCAGCATAATTTGACCCTCTGATTTTATCACCAAGTGAAGTAGAAGTGGTGGAAGGGTGTAATGGAAACCAATGTTTTAAGGTGGTGACCTAGGTTTATGTTGAGTTTCTTGTTTCAAATTTATAAAAATCATTCTTGTTTCTCCACTTCAAGCTATAACACCCAAGTTTGAAGCTCTATGTCTACTACTACCACCATCCCTAGCATCTTCATAGCTATGCTTACCCCAAGTGCCAATGTATTCATCCCAAGATTGCCAAAACTAAAGGATTTTCATTAGTTTTTTGCACCAATTTCCTACATCATGTTAAGAAGAAAGGTCCCTACCAAGAACCTTACTTTGGAGGAAGCAAATGCAACAACTCATGATCTTTCACAACTTCAATGTTCAAGGATTAGAGAAGGCTCCAGCACTATTTATCCCAGGTACACAACCTTAACTATTTTTTCATGAGAGTTTATTCTATTTGTTCCATTTATTTTATTTTTTTGTTTATTTTTTTTTGTTCTATTTATTCCATTTTTAGCCTTAAGCCCTTATGTTTTCTCAGATATAGACTTATGTATTGGTCAAATTTGAATTTCATCAAAATCCCACTATAGATTTAGGTCATGTTTACTCATTTTCAGTGTTGGGTTTTGGGTTTTGTTTACATTGTGGTATAAATGCTATATCCCATGAATTCCATGGGTTTTTCTTCTTTTTCCCACATAAAAAGCAATGTCACTTTTGAATTTTTTCATAATGAAATGGCTAGGTATTTAATTTTTTTAGGATATGGGGTTATTGTCTACTATTTTTAGATCAATTTGATTTTTGAACTACCTTATTTTTCCATACGATTAATTTTTTATGGGTGTTTTTTTTCAGGTTGTGTCAAGTGGGTTTTCAATTTTGTAGTTGTTTTTAGTATAACTTTGGTAGTTTTTCTACAATAAACAGTTATGAATTTTTAGTTTTAATGTTTTTGGTTTTTATTTCATCATTCAAGGATTCTAACAACTATGGAATCATTTATTTTGGATGAACTTGTTATTCTTAGTGAGTATGTCCATAGAATCATGCGAAATGGGGTTTTGGCTAGGACAACTGCAATTAGGTCATTTTTGCAAATTGTTTTGTAAAAATGATTAAGATTTTTTATGTGTTCTTATTTTGGGGTTGTATTTCATAGTTTTATGATTCTAATAGCTATGGAATCATCAAATTTTGATAAGGGGTTAATTTTTTTATGAATTTTTTTGTAAAGTGATGCAAAATTAAGGTTTTATGGCTATTAATCATTTACCCCTATGAAGATGGGCAATGTTGACACTTTGGAAGAATTTTTCTATCAACATCCCATGATACTAGGGATTTTTTGAATTATTTAGAATGGTTTAGAGGTGGTTTGGATCAAATTAAAAAAATTTGATAATTTTTATCAAATATTTACTATAGTCATTCCTTAGAGTTTTGGTCATGTTGAATTTTGTGGCATTTTGGTTTATGACATTGGATTTTATTTGAAGTTTTTTCCTAAGCATGGAATTTAACATGGAAACTAAAATTTTAGTTATACACTATCATTTTCATGTTTTTGGTTTTAAACTCTCAATTCCATGGTTTTAGTTGTAAACTATCATTTTCACACATTTGATTTTAAATTGTCAATTCCATTTAAGTGTGAACTATTTCACTTAGTATTTTTGCTTTAAGTGTTATTTTTCATGTTGAAGTGTTATAAAGGCTAAAAAGGTTGACATGGTAATTATGAGAGATGTCCTAGGGTGATGAAATACTTTGAGGTACCCTTGGGTGACTCTCAAGTATTAGAAAACCCATCTCAGCTTGGCAGTACCAAGTCAGCAACAAGACACTCTCCTGTTGCAACTCTCTCTAAGTTCTCTTCATAATACCCCCACATGGAGATCTACATGGCCCTGGTTCTACGGTGGTCATAGATATGTAGGTAGCTAGGACTAGATAGTTTTGGTATAGTGCCAAGCAAAACCTTATACCAAATCATGAGGGATTTTGGGATGAGGCACCACCCCTTGTAGATGCATCATTTCCCCTTCCACCGATGTTGTCTACAGGGTTGCTTATGTGCTTGTTTGCAAGGTCCTCATTTGGAGTTAGTTATCCTTCTTGAGGTGCATTTCCATACACATATTAAGAAGCTATGTTGCTACTTGCACTCTCTCTTGGGTTGCTTTCTTGTTAGAGGTGTATTCCCTAGGTCTTCCACCCTAGATCAATTGGATCTTAGATGGTATCAAAGCATTTTTGAAATTGTGTTGCATTATTCATGTGCTCTTTAGTTGTGTTACTCCATTGAGTTTATTCTATTAATGGTCTCTTTGGATTGATAAGTAGGTGATCTAGGATCATATCCTTATGTATTCTTGAAGAGTTGCCTTATGGTCATGTTTTAATGCTCTTCATAAGGGGACTGATGTTACATTGTGAGAAACTGATGTATGTTGTTCTCCTAGAGGATGTATACGATTGCATTGTAGTATTGTTCTCCCCTTGTTTACTTGTGGTTGGACTAGTTGTGGTATCACTTGATATTGTAGAGGAGAGTTCTATTGGCAACTCATAAATCATTGTTGCTTGAGGAGCTCTCATCTCTAGTCTCTAGTGATTAATTTGGGATGAATTAGACCTAGTCTCCACTTCAATTTCCACCTAGATGACATGTATTAAGATGGCATTGATTGAATTGTGTAGGATGTGATATCCTTGCACTCCCACTCACCCTAGATACAATGAGTATGGGAATTACAAATTAGGACATGTTAGTTTCTAGGTACATTAGGATGGAGGGCCTTCGGACATGTGCTTTTGGTGAGCCTTGTTCTGGGTGGATTAAGACTATTGCTGGTAGACATCATATGTTCATGTTTGCGATTGTATCTTTATCTAGTTGTGTATGCATGTATTCTTGGTTGCATATTCAAATTTTGCATGCATGTTACCTTTGTCATGTCTTTCATTTGTAACACAAGGCTTTGTGTTCTACGTGGTGTGATGATTTGTTGTTGGGATTGTTGAGGATGCATTGAAGGCTATTTGTGCCATCCCAAGGCCAAATGTTTGTGGTCCTTATTTTTGACAACTTCTTGTGCTTGAGGCATGATTTCCCTTGTTTCTAACCTTTTGTGAGGTGTGCTCCCTTGTTTGAGCTAGTTGTGTTGCCCTAGGGTTTGTGGCATCACTCTTTGATTGGTGACATTTCTTTGGGCACTTGATTCGAAAACTTCTGGTGTGGGTCATCTTATTGTTGGTTCTTGTTGAGACCAAACCACCTTTGATGAGAGTCTTTCTTGTGGCTGCATCCTCCTTGATGTTACTCATCGTAGTGAGATTTGGTTTTATGGAGACCTATTGTTAGCTAGACCTTGATCTTCCACCTTATTTTTAAGTTGAGATAACAATTCTTTATCATGATGATCAAATGATGGTTGGGTCTCCATCAAACGGTGTTGAATAAGGCTGAAACAAGATCAAATATGGTTACAAAGACAAGGCTTAGAAAAACAAGGTAAAATAAAGGTCAACTAGTTTGAAACAAGGGCCAAATGATACTTAAATGATGATCAAATGGGATCAAATGAAGTCTAAGTAATAATCATGTGATGAGGATTAAACCAAATGACTTATTGAGAGAGGTCCACAACGCATAACAAGGTCAAAACATGTTAAAAAACCATAGAACCAAGCCAAATAAGTTAGTGTGAGAAATATGTGATAAAAGAATATCAATATTGGTCAACCAAGATTAGATTCTACCAATTCTAGACCTTAGCAGGCCATAGTGAAAGTCTATAGGGTTGACAAGAGAGTTTGGGCACATGATGAGGTTATTTTAAGGCTATTTGAAGGTAAAAATGAAATCTTTTCTTGTGACTATGCTAGACACAAATGGGACTACACTAGCAAGTGTAGTTGAGGCATGCACCAATGTAGTTAGCATTAGTAGTAATTTCCCAAGTTTTCTATGACTAGTTTTGAAGTCCTAATGATCTATATGGCTAGAGCAATGGATTGGAGTTGGATATTGGTGAATTTTAGCATCGTTTATACCCTTGAAAATTGCAAATTATGTCAAAAACTAGTGACTACATTGAAACTACACTGGCCAACATAGTTTCGAGGTAGATACATGTGAAAAATAGGTTTGTGGGGCTTCAGGGTTGGAATTCATATCTCATCAACTTCATAGAATAGCGTAGGCTCTTGGAAGGGTTGAACTAGTTGTTTGAAGATAAAGATAGGCTACTGAAAGTGATTTTTCAAGTCATCTCCTACTAGACTATGTTGGCCAGTGTAGTTGAGCCTAGCCTTAGCATAGATGAATGAAATCTAGTGTGTCCATGATTGAAATGGGATGAAAATACATCTAAGTAAGGTTGAACAAGATTTTGGTTTTCCAAGTTAGGTTTTAGACCGTTTGAGATGGTGTGGTGCTAGTCAAACCAATCTAGAATCCTAACTATAGTGGGACTATGCTAGCCAGTGTAGTCCTAGCCTACTTCAACATGGTCTAAAATAATCTTGATTTTTGGTGAAATTTCATGGTTGATTAACTAGGTTCTTGGGTCCTTGGGTCATTGGTGTTTGTGGCTAGCATTTTAGCTTAGCATGGTCAATTTTGATAGTTTTTTAAGTGCGAATATGGTCATACACCATTGGACTACACTAGCCAGCATAGTCCCAACATAGGTATGGACTGTATGATGAATTTTATCCATTTTCAACTCATTTTATAGGTTTTAGTGGCCTTTGAAGTCTCTAATAGGGTTGTAAGGTTAAGATAATACATTGAGAAGTTGATTTGACCTGTTTATGTCTTGCTTTGAAATTTTCATAGGGTGGCTATGCTGGGACTACATTGGCTAGTGTAGTCCTAGTTATCTCTAGTGTAGTATGATGCTTCAAGTATATTTTGACTAACCTTAGTTTTACTATTTGGTAGTTTGAAGTTATCAAAAGCCTTAGGAAGATGTAAAGGCCAAGATATGTCAATTTGGATGTTGTTTATGGCTTTTGGTACTTACCCTCACCTAACTATGCTAGGACTACACTGGCCAACATAGTTGGAATCATCCTCAACATAGTGTCAAGATGAGAGTAGGCTTTATCTATTTTTACCTTACTAGAAGCTATGAAGAAGTGTTGAATCCATAGTGTGTTATTTAAAATGTTATTTTTGGCTTTTAGTGCTTATCCTCTACCCAACTATGTTAGGACTATGCTGGCCAGCATAGTTGAGGCCATCCCCAATGTAGTATTAAGTTTGAGGTTGAGTTTGAATTATTTTTTATTAGCTATTTGCTATTTTAAGGCCATTGGAGACTTCAAGAGGATATAATAGTGAAGAAATGCCACTTTGGAGGTTACTCGGATTATTGAATGATCATATTCTTATCAACTATGCTAGGAATATCTAGCCAGCATAGTTGGGATAGGCTTCAGCATAGTTGATGCAAGATGGATGACTTTTTATGTATTTTGACCAATCTTGTCAAGTTCTAGAGCTGCCAAAGGCTTTGGCTAGGGTTTGGTGCATAGTGTGATCATTATAGAATCAATCAAGAGTTTGGTTTGTGGTAGAAGGCATCATCCCTCTTAGGACTATGTTGGCTAGTGTATTCAGGCTCTTGGCTAGTGTAGGAACCCAAAATAGTAAGTTTTGATGTGAGTTTTGTCCTTCCTTAATGTTTGGCATCTTCCAATGTCAACATCTGACTACTAATATTTGGCATAATATTTTTATGTTCAATCATGGCATGGATGAATAACTAGAAGGTGGGTTCTGGTAGTGGTTGGGCTTAAGAACCCATTCCAAGACTTTTAGAGGTTCAAACATCAACATAGTTACCATGGAAAAGTTTAAATCCAAGTGTGTTTAGGATCTTAGTTGGCTTGTTAAAGAAGCACCTAGTGAGGCCCATCTCAAATTTTAATTTTTAAATGAATGGATTTTCCACTTATCTAGTGTAGTCCCACTTTCTAATTGTTTTCATGGAGTTATGTGGGACTTGGATGAGTGTTTTGAAAAACCAGGATTTTAATGGTGAATGCATAAGTTTCGAAGTGATTCTCTCATTACAATTTTGCAAAGATCCATTTTCTCACACCACTTCCAACCTACATCGCATAGCATCATGGCTTCCATCTTATTCTTGGCTTCATCTACATCTATCTTTAGAGGAGCCTAGCCATCCCACACTATGGATTAAAAGCATCTACTAGAGGGTTTCTAGAGCTTTGACAATTTTGGATTTCTACTTTGTTTATTCAACATGTCTAAGAGAAAGGCTTTCACCAACAAGAATCTAGCCTTGGAGGAGGCTAACGTAGTTGAAAAAGGCCTCTCCAACCTACCATGACCTTTAATTGGTAAAGCATCATTCGCAATGACTTCCAAGTACATAATTCCTAGCTAGTTCATCCAAAATTCCATTGAAACACTAGGCATTTTTGCTTGTGTAGGCTTGTGCATTGATTGGATTTGAATTTTGTAAAATTCCTACATCAGATTTAGGCTAGGTTCATGATGTTTTGACATTGCTTTGGTTTTGGGATTGGTCTATGTTGAGTTATAAATTTTATTCCAGTTTATTTTATGCATGTTTTGTATTTTCCCATCAAAAAGCAACATCACTTTTGTAATTTTATTTCTTTTTTGCATGAAAATGACTTGAAATGTTTAGTTTTTATGGCCATGGGATTTTTGTCTACTATTTTCCAGTAAAAAATGTCTTTTAAATCATTGAATTCTAAGTTACAATTAATTTTTTATGAATTTTTTTGTAGGAAAGTTGACAGTGGGTTTTCAATTTTTACTATTTTTTTATGTCACTTTACTAACTTTTTATGTAAATATGGCTAAGAATTTTTAGTTTTTTGGATTGTGGATTTCTAGCTTATTGTTCATTGGTTTAAATATCTATGGAATCACTAAATTCTAGTCTAAAGTTGATTTTCTATGAATTTTTTCATAGACCAATGTATAGCGAATTTTTTGGTTTTTATGGCTTTATCCCATGAATTCCATGGGTTTTCTGCTTTTTCCCACGTAAAAAGCAATGTCGCTTTTGAATTTTTTTCATAACGAAATGGCTAGGTATTTAATTTTTTAGGCTATGGGGTTATTGTCCACTATTTTTAGATCAATTTGATTTTTGAACTACCTTATTTTGCATTACGATTAATTTTTTATGGGTGTTTTCGTCATGTTGTGTCAAGTGGGTTTTCAATTTTGTAGTTGTTTTTAGTATAACTTTGGCAGTTTTTCTACAATAAACAATTATGAATTTTTTAGTTTTAATGTTTTGGGTTTTTATTTCATCATTCAAGGATTCTAACATGGAATCATTTATTTTGGATGAACTTTTAATTCTTGGTGAGTGTGTCCATAGACTCATATGAAATGGGGTTTTGGCTAGGACAGCTAGGTCATTTTTGCAAATTCTTTTGTAAAAATGGTTAAGATTTTTTTACGTTTTCTTATTTTGGGGTTTTATTTCATAGTTTTATGGTTCTAACAGCTATGGAAAATTCGGATAAGTGGTTAATTTTTTATGAATTTTTTTAGTAAAGTGGAGCAAAATTAAGGTTTTATGGCTATTAATCATTTACCCTTGTGAAGATGGACAATTTTGACACTTTGGAAGAATTTTTCCATCAACGTCCCATGATCCTAGGGATTGTTTGAATTTTTTAGAATGGTTTAGAGGTGGTTTGGATCAAATTAGAAAAAATTTGATAATATTTATCATCTATTTACTATAGCCATTCCTTATAGTTTTGGTCTTGTTGTTGAATTTTTTGGCATTTTGGTTTATGGCCTTGGATTTTATTTGAAGTTTTTTCCTAAGCATGGAATTTAACATGGAAACTAAAATTTTAGTTATACACTATCATTTTCATGTTTTTGGTTTTAAACTCTCAATTCCATGTTTTTAGTTGTAAATTATCATTTTCACACATTTGGTTTTAAACTACCATTTCCGTTTAAGTGTGAACTATTTCACTTAGTATTTTTGCTTAAGTGTTATTTTTCATGTTGAAGTGTTATAAAGGTTGAAAAGGTTGACATGGTAATTGTAATATTTTTTGGTATTTTAGAATTATTAAGTCTTAATTTTGGTTTACAAATTTGTAATAGGTATGTGTTGGATGGTACAAGGTCTTCGTGAAGCTCATCTTGGTCATTATAGAGCAAGTGGGGCTCTTGTGCTATATCCATGTTCCAAGGCCCAATACTCCACCTCCAAACATGGTGATCAAGCACCGATCACTGTGGTTTAGGCCAAGAACCTTGGAGTTCTTAGCTTACCTACTACAAAACTTTAGTGTGATGGTTTGGTCATACTTAGCTTTTGAGACAACAACTATCATTGTGAAAACCCTCTTGCCCCATTCTTCTAGCATGATCATCAAGTTCCTAGTTGGTGATCTTAAGGTTCATGCAGAGGGTGACACACATGATGATGTAACCACTGTGAACACTCACAAATTATGCAAAATTTTAGATATGCTTAAATTTTGCCAATACAACATGGATAACACCTTGCTAGTTGACCATCACATGCATACCTTATTCAAGAACCCCTTGGCACTATCTATCATATAGAGGGGTATGTGTAATCATTATAATTTGGTTTTATTGTTATCTTTCTTTTGTCATGAAAATGAGTTATAATAATTTTTGTTGCTCCACTTGCCTACAGGTATAGGGTAAATGATCAAGAATTGATCAAGGATGATAATCTTTTACCCTTGTCCCAAACAACATTTGGGATTTTCACCAAAAGCCCAATAGTGAGGCTTGAGGTGATTGACCAGTTGAATGATGAATTTGATAACTATCTCAAATGTCATCCTAAGGCCTATTAGAGGTGTCTGGCCAATGGAGTGATTCATAGTGGGTGGAAAAATCCATCTCATGATACAAAAGCAAACCCATCTGCTAGAGCTCCTATGATGCCTTTATCATATAGGTGAAGTAAGTATTTTTGCTTGTTTATTTTGGTTATCCTTATGTTAATGTTTTTCTAGTTATGAGGTTATTGAGTTGTTTAGGCTTTGGTTGTTTAAATGGCTATATTATTTTTTTTTAACTTGGCTATATTTGTTCTGTTTCATTTTACATGACGCACCTATGTTAAGACTAATAGGCCATTCTTTTCATTATGATGTAGGGGTTGTACCATCAAATGAAGCTAGTATAATCACCTCAAGATGCACTGAGGAGACCTTGATCCTCAAGTTTGGTGAGGTGGAACTTGACAATACTAGTTGGTTGACTAGGCATCTAAGGTTATTTAGGTAAGAATTTTTCATGCTAGTTTGCTCAATATCTTTATGACCCCAAGCCTCATCATTCCCACTATGGAAATGGTGAACATCATTGACTTCTTTAGGAAAGGAGTCAATAGATTCATCACCCATGTTCACGGTGTGACTGTCATTTTAGATGTTAACAAATCTACCTTTAGTGACTTCTTTGGTATCCCCAACGAGGTAATGGTGATTATCACCAAAGCAAGGATCAAGATGGATCATCGAGAGGAAGTTGAGAAGTGGCTAAACACTTGTCATGGTAATAAGTGATTCTTTCTAAGCCAGTTCTAAGTTCTAGAGGAGAGAGATGTATTCCCTATTTTGATTCTATGCATTTCCTAAGTTACTATCATAGGAAAAGATAATGGACATTGAACAAGTGTGGACAATGAAGAAGGTCCTTACCAAGGGTACCTAATTCAACTGCGCTACTTATTTGGTTTTTGGGCTACATGGAAAAATCCTGAAGCTCTAGGAAAATCTCATGTGCATTTCATGTTCTTTGTAGCTTATCTACAAAGACTTGTGGACTTCCTCATGGTGAAGAAGAATGATGATGGGTGATTCAAGATCCATCCCAACTCACCAAGCCTTGGGTAAGGCATCTTGTTTCGATCATGCATGCCCATGGTCCACTAGAAGGAATGGGTGAATCACTATCCATCATCACCAAAAGCTTTGATGAAAAATGTTGTGCATCCCTAGACAACATGAGGAGGGAACCCCACGTTGAGTAGGAAAACATGGAAAAGGCCAAGAGGTTTCTTACTAAAGAAGATAATTCAACTAGAGAAAAACTTAAGAGGCCATTGGTGAATGAGATAGCATCAAAAGTTGAGGAGACCTTAAAAAGAAGATTAATCATCAAGCTTAACTAGATGCAAGATGAAGTTAAAGGTATATTCTATTTGTTTTACTATTTTTCATTTTGAAGTTATGGTCTTGAGTAATGTAGTTGAGTTATAGTTTTTCCTTTGGAAAAATTTGTTAAGTTGTTCTATATTTTGTGATTGTTGTTCCTATAGGCAAGCAATAGAAACAAGCAGACATGGCAACAGTAGCAACTAAGGTAGAACAAAGGCATCAAGAGTTGGAAGCACTATAACATCATGAGGATGAAGGTTTGTCCCATCCCTTATTAGATAGCTTCAATGCCTTGTTCAGGGATTCACAACTACATGAATCTCCTATCATCACACTAGAGGATCGATTAGGTACTTATGATTTTTGGATTTATATGATGTATATTATTATTATTATTTTTCATGTTTGATCTTGGTCATTAATAATTAATTGCTTATTATGTTTGTTATAGCTCTAGAGCATTAGGTTGATGCTTCCATCTCTACCTTCTTCATGCAACCATGGGTGGATATCCTTGATATAATTGAGTTCATGTGGGGCATAGTTGAAGACATGATTAACCAATTAGTACAAATAGATCCTGAAGTTGGTGAGAGTTCTAACTCATTTCTCCTTTGTTGCTTACATGTTTTGGTTTTTATTTGGTTTTAATGATTATATATTTTTTGTTAGTTTCCATTTTTTATTTTTTAACTAGTTTTATATGTCTAATTTTATTATTTTTTTGCTGTCATTTTGATGTAGGAACATCTCTTCTGATTCCGTTGTGCTTGTCCTACAAGTTTTTTTTGTGGGTTTCGCACTTGGAGAAGACATGGATGTGTGTGTCTAGTTTTTGTGTTAAATTTTTATGATGAAGATTCTTGGATGTTTAAGCATTTTTAGAGGTGTTTATGACTTACTTTGATGAGTTATGGAGGTTCTAGGATCTATGGGAACTTGTTGAGAGGTCTAAACTCAAGTTATAGTGTTCTTATCATTTTAATGATTACATCACTTTCAAGAAAATTCTTGCCTATATCCCTAATTACTACAACTAGATCATTTTCCCTAGAAAAACAATCTCTTATCTTTTCACCTTCTCTCATTCTAAATTTGTCATGCTCACTTTGCAAAATCAACAGTTTTGATTATTTAACTATCAATGTGCCCTCATAGGTAGCTTTTAATGTTTCCCAAATTTCTTTAGCAGTTTTACATCCATATACTCTATTAAACACATATTTATTTAATGCATAATATAAAAAATATTTTTCTTTAGAATCATACATAAACTTATCTCTTTTTTCCTGTGTCCACTTGCTCCATGGCTTGAGGGCCTTTGTTGCACTATCAACAAGTAGTGTGTAGCCTTCAAGGATGGACTTTAATACTTCAAATTCCATTAACTCAAAGAATCCTTACATCATCACCTTCTAATAAGTAAACTCCAATACATCAAACATTGGTGTGTTTTTGTAGGATGACCCCTTCATAGTTCACTCTTGAAAGTTGAAGCTGAACATAAGAGTACCAGGCTCTCATACCACTTGAGGATTGAGAACATAGAAGGAGGGGGATGGGGTTGAATAAGTTCCAAAATTAAAATTATACCACTCATATGAACACACCAAATTTCACATGGTTCCCCAACTTGGATACATATGCACTTTGAGGGTAGAATCCTTACACACCTCTGAACTTTATTTCTTCAAAATGTGGTTTGAAGGGTACCACACCTTGTACAAGCTTTAAAATCTACACTAGAGTGTTTTTTTATTGTGAAACTACTCAACCCCATAAGGTTGCAACAAGCTTCAAATGTGGTTTCAAGGATCTCACAACCTTTACAAAATTGAGCTGCACTCTAGAGTGTTTTGATGCTGCAAAACCACTCAATCCCATAGGATCTCAACAAGCTCAATGCGGATACCTTCTCACAAGAAGCACATCAACCCCATAGGGCTACAAGGAAAAAATAAAGACACAAGGAAAGAATGTAACTAAGCTTACAAGTTCTTGTAGTTGAAGCTCAATACAACATACAAACAACCAAAAAATGTTACACTGAAGAATAAGAATACAATAGCTTAGATATTATAATGATTACTCTAATGTGAATAGTGCTTACACAATTTTCAAGAATTTGGTATCTTCTTATACATTTGGAGCTTTCAAAAAATCCTCAAAATTCATGCAACAGATACACAACGACTAGTTTAGACATCTTCTTCATGGTAGAGACATTTACCTGAGATTAGCCCCAATTCTAGAGAGATGTCTCCTTTGAAAATGGAATGTCTCAAGTGAGATATCTTATAAAAATAGTAGACATATCCTTAACTTGTATTCCTTGTCTTTAGAGGCTTTCCAAACCTTAGACCATCTTGAATTGATTTGTAGCCTTTGTTTTCAATCCATGCTTGTTCATGCTCTCATATTTCCCATGTAGTCTTCACTTTGTCATCTCACTTCCTTGAGTTCTCATTCTTACCCATGGACATGCTAGAAAGAGAGAGAGCTACCCACACTTCCATCACCAACAAGAGATGGAGAAATCTATCTCTGCCACTATTCTGCTACATGTCATGTAGGGAGAGAGTCTACCACCATTTGCAATTGCATCCTCAACTCTACCTATCATGTGCAATCCTCCTCTCTCACATTGTAGCAACTACGACAGTAGCGCTAGAGAGGTAGCACCTCCCAGTAGTAGTCTATCTTCCTCTCTCCCCCTCTTCAGGTAGTGGTCATAGTCTTCTTGCTTGGCAATGGACACCATTGGTAGTGATGAATTGACAACAACAGAGGGGGACTAGGGAAAATTTATTTATTTTTAGTGAACTATTGTATTTTTATCAATTCTTGGAATTCAAGACTATTATTCATTTTCAATTCCCCAACTTTTAGTTTAATTTACCTTTTTTCTTGCAATGTCACATGGCCCTCTCCAGCAGAGACTATTTCCAAGTTTTCATACCCATACGAGAGGCACCTTAGACAATAGTCTCCTCAAACAAGTTTTCTTTCCCAGTGTTGATGCATCAAAATCTTATGCATCAATAGTCATCTCACTTCCTTGAGTTCTCATTCATGCCTTGTAAGATCATCACACACTATAAACAATCTATGTTCTCCATTTTCCTTAATATTTTGACATACAAAAGGGTCAAGATATATTGATAATGACATTCCTCCTTCTACTACTACCTAGTTTTGGTTATAGCTTGACATATGATGCTTTGTTATTTTTGTTACTTGTCATAGTTGCTTTTATGTATTGGCTACTATACTTCTTGGGACTGTATTATTATTTTTTTATTATCATATGTTGCACAATGCAACTATGGCTATGAGACATGGATGTTATTCTTTCATTATTTGTCACACAATGTGATTGTTATAAACATTTTAGTTTTATGAAATTTTATATTGTATATATTTATATATATTTAGTTTGGTTTTATATTTTTGTTGAATAAAAAGACTACATGCTAAGATAACAAGATTATGAAGTGAAGTATGAATGTAAAAAAGGGTATAATTGAAAACAAACAAGTGAATAAGTTATCACATACATGTAAAATAATTAAAAATAAAATGTGAACTTACCAATTTTAGGCCTTGTTAGGCCACTATTTTTAGGCCTTGGTAGGCCTTTTTATGTGTTATAATTATATTTTTATATTTTTCTATTTTTTGGTGTTTTATGCTTCTTGGTAAACGTAAAAGAAGAAGACATGAATTGTAATTTAATTCAAAAATGTAAAGTAAGGCTATGTAATAAAAAAATATAATGTAATAAGGAAAATCTTAAAAATATAAGGTAAACATGTAAATAAAATAGAAAACAAGGATACATATTAAAAGACTATGTCATATCATACAATGTTGAGTAGGAATTGTACTAAATTACACATTTATTTTCTAATCTTCGAGAGACTAGGAAATGTGTAGGCTCTATGTTGCACAATTTTGTAGTCTCCATCCCCTTTGCTAACAATATTAAATGAGAGCTCTTTCCATGCTTCAATCATAACCCCTATGTCTTTGGTCTTGGTTTGTTTGACATCGTTGTGGTTTTTTATTTCATTTTGGCTTATAGAAGTTTCTTCTTAATACTCCACCTTGGATCTCTATTTTATGTCAACATTCTTGATGAAAAATGGGATTGTGTTGTCTTCATGAATGGTAATTTCATCTCCCTTATAAGGTAGATGAATTTCTTGATGAATTAGAGAAGAGACCACTCATAATTTCGCTAACCGATTTTTCTAAGATTAGATTAAATCCTAGCATCTTCTACTACTAAGAAATTAGTAGAGGTTGGGAATTGTTCTCTAACTATGAAGCCAAGTAAAATAGACACCTTTATAGGCACCCATGATCCATTAAAAGATTTAAGCATAGAAGTTGTAGCATTTTGCATATGCTCCACCAAACCTAAATGCTCCACAATTGGAAAGTTTATGACATTTGTAGTTGTCCCATCATCTACATGTACCCAGTGCATCTTGTATTGGCCTACCCTTATCCTTTTAAATAAATGGGCTTTTGACACTTCACTATTTTGTAAGTTGGTTTTAAACCTCACTATCACAAAACATTAAGATGTTTAACTTCATCTTTTCCTTAGGTGAGGAAGACACCATCACTGCATGGATGGACTCTTTGCTAGCAAGGATATCTTCACCTATAGGAATCGATGCCAACATCTTAACTAACACTTCATGGTGAGTAGGGGAGGTCATAACTAGGTCATATAGGCTTAGGTAAGTGTTTTTTTTTGTTGATAAAAAGTTTGACTTGTTCCATGATAGTGAGGAAGTCCTTATCACTTTTGGCTATATTTTCATTCTTACTAGATTTGACTTCTTCCATTATGACCTAGGAGTTTCATATCATATTTCAAGATTTTTTGTTTAGTGTTCCTTTTTCCTCCTATTTTTGGTTATCTCCTTTGGTTTGACTTATCAATGTAGGTTGTGCATTGGGCTACATGGATATAGCCAAAATTGGAGTAGGCCTACATGAGCCTACTTCCTTCCACAACTTCGAGTAGTCATTGTCCTTAGTCATAGGTGTTGGAGCCAATTTCGTATGTTGCTTCAAAGGCAATTTCTTCTCATTTAGTTGAGAAGGGGTTAAAGAGTTAGCTACCACAAGAGGTCATTAATCATTTTGTCTTATAGGTATCAAGGTAGGGATACTCAGATCATAAAAGGAGCCTTTGGTAGTGGCAATCTTATAATGAATAGAGATATAACACTTGTAGAAGTCTATTCATTACAAGAGGATATCTTAACAACAACTGGTTTCTTGATGGTTTTAGGTTTATCGTTAATGTTGAAGGTGGAGATGGTAAATGGGTTGTCATTAGCCGTAAGAAGGTCTTTGTACACTTGCATATAATGATTTTCCAACCTAACTAGGTTCAAAGAGTCTAAAACTAACTCCCCACTATATATCATCTTCTACAAGTCATCTTTTAAGGCCAGAAAAAAATCAGTCATGACCCAACATCTGATGGTAATGGAAAAATCATTCTAGCTTGAACTATTTTTGCATAGGTGAGTCATTCTTTGTTGTTATTGAAGGATTTTTAAAAGTCTCGCATAAGTGATCATACCTCTTCTAAGAATTCTCAGATAGTTTCTTATATTGTATGCGATTACTCTTTAGAAATTGATCAAGCATCTCCGATGGTTTTAACAAAATATTGGTCTACTTTAACCTATTCTTTCACTCAAAGTTAGGTTTCATTGGGTTAGATGTTGATGCCCCAAATGTTAAAGTTTGAGGGTTAGTGATAGAGGCCTTAGGTTTTGTCATTTTGAACCCCTATTTTGCTTTTGTCTCTTTGGCCACTATGGCAATGGCTATGAGATTTTGTTTCCCCTTGTCTCAATTCTTTCTCATGTGTTGGTTTTTATATGCTATGTAAGCTAGATTATTACTTGCATCAATGACATCCTCTATGTTTTTCGTTTGGAAGAAGGCTTGACTAAGGAACTACAAGTCTAAGTAATAGAGTTTAGACTTAATAAAATTGTTAACTGCTCCCTTGAAGATAACTAGAAGATGAGCTTTAACTATAGGATTAAGAATCTTATTAAGGAGAGCATTCCATCTTTGTAAAAAATTCTACATAGGTTTAAGTGACCCCTTTTTAACCTTCACTAGTTGATCAAGAGTTGTATTTGGTTTCAAGTTATACTTGAAATGGTTAAAAAACTATGAAATCAAGTCCTCTAGCAAGGCAATGGACCTTCTAGGCAATGCATGGCACTAATCCAAGGCTTTAGGCTTTATTGGTGAGAGACATAGGGAAGATGTACATAACTATGTGAGGCCAAGCTTTCAATAATAAGGACTTAGATCAAAAGATAATGAGATGTAAATTTCGATTACCCTCACCAATGTACTTAGTAAATTGGGGGATAGGTGTGGGAAGTGTTATTTATGAAACAATGGAGCTAATAAAGTCATCTTGGTAGAAGTCCATTATTTTCACTATTACAGTGGTAAAGGATTTAAGCTTCTACAGCTCTTCAATGAGGTCTTGGATCATCTGGAAGGCTTGATCCAAGCCTTGGATCATCCTTGCAAGTTGTGATGTTTGTACAAATAACTAAGGAGGAAGCTGAGAGGTGTAGGACCATGCAATAAATATCAGTATTAATGGAAAAGGTTGGGTGATCATTGTGGTGGGAGGGTTAAATAAAGAAAATGAGGTTTTTGTTGGAACCTAAGGGATGAAGGGCACAAAGGATGTATGAGAAGTTTTCGATGCTTGGGATCTCAAGAAGGGGCCCGCTTGGATAGAGAAAGAAGGTTGTGTGAAGGATACCATAGGAAATGGCTATAAAAAATGAGGTTAAGTTGCAAATGTCATAATAGTGAACAAGGATGCAGAGTGGGTTGCTAACTAGAAATTGTGTGATGCTATAATGGATGTTGAGGTGAACATCATAGAGAGTAGGGGAGAGGACTAAGGGGCTTGACTTACCAAGGACATAGAGGTGTAGAGTTAGGGGCAATTGCTTGTGAATTTAATTGTTGAACAAGACTGTCTATGAATGTATCTTATTCATGTTTTGCTTTGAACTCATCTTCGTCTTTCTAGTTTGCATCTAAACTAATCCCCTCACTCACCTTCTCCAACTCTATGAGTTGTACTAGCACACATATGTGAAATTCTATAATCTTAGTATGATCAAAAGGGGAAGGAATGTACTCCTTCTCATTTTAATGAATGATCTGTAATTGACATATACACTCTAATTCCATGCGTGGAATGGAAAGGATAGCCTGTATCTCAGCACAAATAAAGTTATAATATTCTTCATTAATATTCATGTAGCATGGATCTAATCTGAGTTGTCTACGGGATTGCTTGCGCTCCACTACAGTAGGATCCATAGGATCGTATATATGGATAGAGTCCTAGCTTGAAGCCATATACACTATGTTGTGTGGTAGAAGTATTGAACATTGAAAAGACACAAATCATATGAACCTAATGCATTAGGTGAGATTTGAACCAAGCTACTAACATTTTAATGAAAGTTAAAAAACCTTCAGCATAAACATATTTAGCTTATCAAGCTTAACTTTGATGAAGCATCATAGTGTCACGTCAACAGGCCCTCGTCAATGCTGCCTTATTAATGTGGTGTTGCCTCATCAACGTGGCCACGTCGACATAGCATTTGTTATGTTTATGAGGCCCCATCCATGTAGCTCCATAATAAAGTCTATAAATATATGCTCACCCACCATGTTTAGGAGCATGTCTTATCATAGTTATAGTGGAGCTCTTGCAGTTTTGTCATTTGAAACTTAGAATATTTTAAAGTGCTCATAGTAGGAGTCAGAAAGTGTATGGATCTTTATTCAAGCATTGATGTACCTAAGAATAGTAGTGTAAATGGCAATAAAGTCAAGCCTTTTGATAAACCTTGTAGCACTTGGAAATAGATTAATTATTTATTTCTACATTTAATGTTTTATGTGATTTTCTTTAATGCTTTAAGTAATTAAATAATTAATTAAGCTAAACTAAGCTAGATTAAGTAGTAATTAATTAAGCACATAAGTATCACTACTTCGAGCATATGCTTGATGGTTGGTAATCCTAGTAATGCTTAATTCTTGGTAATCCAATAGCAGTAAACTTGCTCAAGATGTGTATGGCAAGTGGGAATAGATGCTTATGTTACGATTAGTTAGGTGTAGTTAGTTAGATTAAATTAGATATTAAATTACTTCATTCCTTTTTAAGCATTCAAAACATAAAACATAAAAATTAATAAAAATCATGTGCCTCTATTACACTTAACCGTACCTTTGCATATCACTAGTATAATTGAAAAGACAATGAATGAATGTTAGGAAAATTTCACTTCCTAGAGACTAGTGTACCAAAAGACATAGAATCCATGGAATTCGATTGGATCACATGTGAACACTTAGTGATTTGTCTGGTTTAGTATAGAGGTACACATCACTCATCATTAGCATTGTTGCTAGGGATTCTTTTTGTTTGAAATGTGCACTATCTAGGTTTAGTGAAAATTATCAACATCGTTGGACAAACCGTAAGGTCAAAAATCATTCTAAAAACAAATATAATAATTCAGTCACACTGATAACTTATTTTAATTGTATAATTTCTTCTTCTCACAAGCACAATGATACTAAATTACTAGTGCCTCAAGAATGCAAGGTGATATATAGTCATCTAAATGAGTATGTGTTTGACTTCACCTTCATCCTAGACCAGGATGAACAACTACGGTGGCAAGACATGAAGGGCAAAATTATAATGCCTCCCAATCAATTTATGCCTATGATGCTACTCCAAACTCTTAGGAGGTTGGGCATCCAAGATCTTTAAGAAGAGTACATTGTGCATGACTATGACTACCAGGACTACCATCCCACTGAAACACAATGCAAGAGAGATCAACACCAGGAGATGTGCCATGAGAATATGAAGGGGAAATAGTTCACCAATTCCTTATTCTTGCTTAACCAAAATGACAATGAGGATCCTTCCTTTGGGGATTCTCAACATGAAGATTCTCCACCTCATGATATTAGTGATGGGGGCTTGAACCTAAAGTTGCAGTTCACTATCAACAATTTGGACTTAGGTAAAAGTGAGAGTATAAGCAAGGGCTCAAGAAAGCATCAAGGTGACAAGAAAATTGATGAACATGGCCATGAAAAGTGTAGAGGAGGTGGAAAATACCATGGTGGTGGCAGTCCTTCTTTTTTTCCCTCTTCATCTACATCTTCTTCTTCCTCTTCTAGTTTTGACAAATGTCGTTGAAAGGAAAACCATAATAACAATGAATAGTAGGACAATAATGATCATTAGGCCCACCATGAAGAAGGGGTAGTGGAGGAAATCATAGGCATCATCAAAATGATGATGATGATGAGCCTTTGCTGGAAACTTGGAGTATGATGAATATCACAAAGGTAGTGAAACTTTTAACCATGCATGTGAAAGATAGTTGGATCAAGTAACTTGACATGAACAATATTCCTAAATTTGAGGGGGGATATAACTCTAATCCATAAACACATCTTAAACCCTTTCATGATGCCTATGCCTTGGAAAATATTGAAAATGATTGATAAAAATTGAAGCTATTTTTTAGGACAGTCATCAAGGAAGCCAAAAGCTGGTATCAATCCTTAGAGCTAGAATCTATCCAAAAGTGGAGTACGATGTTAGAGCTATTCAATGATAAATACCAAACGTACTCTTGAGTGTCTAATCTAAGAAGGTAGATCCAAGGATGGAAGCAAGGAACACATAAACCCTTAGATGCCACCATGGGCAAATACTACTCTCTTATACACTAATGCCTTGGCCATGGTTATTCTTAGTAGGAATAACTTTGCCACATCATAAATGGATTCATATCAGAAATGAGAAGAACTCTTGGGATTTATGCCCAAGGAAAACTATCAAAACTTAAAGTCCATCAGATGCAAAGGCTGATAGAGCAGGTGGCAAAAGAAGGAGAGTTGAAAAAATGTGAAAGTGATAAGGAATATAATAGGGATCCTTCCATTAAAAACAGAAAGGTTAATTTTTGTGACAACGAGAAGGAGTCATCACATGATGAGGTGGTAAACAAAAATACCTTCCCAATCCAAATGTCTATGTCTAAAATTTTGACCAAGGTAGATAAAATGTGGAATTTGTTGGATGAAAAATTCTAAACTACTCTAAAGATCATAGAAGAATCAAGAGAGTAGAGCAGTGACCGTAACTACAAGAGGTGAAAAGAAGTTGAATGTGTCTACCAAAGGGGGAAGGACAAGGCTACGATAGTAGAAGAGGTTATGGAGTTAGAATCAGATGATAATGAAGGGTGTAACATCTACCAATACAAACATCCTAAAGGATGTTGCCCTATCATGTCACACTTCCAAGAGTCTGGGGTGTACACGTTGAATTCTAGATTAGTAAGAAGATAAGCACCTAGAATATTTCCTTATCCTTAAGACAATCCAAGGTAGTTCCACTAGCAACAACAAGCTTATTGTCCAAGTAGAGCTCCATTACAGCCATATGAGCAATACTAGTAGTGACAACATCCATAGTCATGGGAGATGCTACCACCAAGGTAATAGTACCCTTACAAGCAGCCAAATCCATATGGGTACTATGTTTAGCAACTAATGTATCCACATGACTCTTCTAGTCACATTTCTTTTCAGCATAACTACTACCCTCCAGAGTATCACAAAACTTATTTTTCATCTACTAGAGAGGAAACTTCATATCCCCATCATCCTTCTTATCCTTTAGCACATGCTCCTCCACCGTCTCACCAATTACCTTTTGCTCCATCTATGCAAGGTGAAATTCCACCACAGCTGCAACAACATAATGCTACTAGGGTTGTTAACTTACAGCCAACTTTCTAGCTAAATGGTTCAAAACCAAAATCTCAAAAATGATCATTCTTCTAACCTAGCAGTCCTCCAAATTCCTCACAAACTAATGTGGCTAGCCATCCTATTCCTCCATCATCCTCTACATCAAATTCCTTCAAAACACCTTCAAACCAAATGCCTCATAAGATTCACATTGTCATGTTAACCCATGCTGTATTTGATTGGATCAAGGCTAGCAACCTTCCTAGGAAAATATTTGACCCTGGAAATCCTCTCATTTACTTGCAGATCACTAGACATGAGCCATGTAAGGTTCTTCTTAATTCATCTTTTGGTGTCAATCTAATATCCCATGACATGTACAAAGCATGGAACCTACTGCCTCTCAAGAAGAGCAACATCTGTCTAGAATTGGCAAACCAATCAATCATCATTCCTTTGGGACTTATGGAGGACATTGTGACCATTTTTTGTGGGTGGTCCTATCCTACCAATTTTTTTGGTAATCAAGATTGAAAATTGCAAGAAAGACTTTCTAATTATTATGGGAAGGGCATGGTTGAGCACTGTTCATGCATGAATGGGCATTAGAGATCTCTCATTAGAAATTTTCAAGGAGACTGAATTTGAAAAGATTGAGAA
This sequence comes from Gnetum montanum, assembly GCA_015680685.1. NCBI lineage: Eukaryota > Viridiplantae > Streptophyta > Gnetopsida > Gnetales > Gnetaceae > Gnetum > Gnetum montanum. Next base: position 204,983 of record MNCI01001268.1, read on the forward strand.
GAAGCAAGTTCCATGCATCGTGTATAGTGATATCTAGTGCAATTATGTGCAAAAACTTTGCTCTATCAAGAGCATATGCATCAAAGCATGCAAATAGTGTGATGATGAATCTAAAGTTCGAAGGTGCTTGCCACAAAATAGGAGGGTACCCAATGACTAACAACTGATCTTGGAAGCAGCATACTTTACATGGAACTTACTGAGAGTCTAACATGTGTCTATATTAAAAGCATGGATAAACTAGAATAAGTTCATCACCAATTCTCTAATAATGCAAATGATAATACCTATTGGGGAGAGTTGGAAATCCCTAAACATTGTAAACAAGTTCCATTAGAGTTGAAAACTCTACCTACCGGTATGGAGTATGTATTTTTGACAAATGACAAGCTAATAGTAATCAATGCCAATCTTGCTATTGAACAGAAACACTACTATTGAAGGTGGTCAACAAATGGCCAATAGCCTTTACTTGGTCATATCCTAAATTCACAGGAATTGATCCTAGGATATGCCAACATCATATCTATGTTGATCCAACTATGAAGCCAAAGAGGCAACCATAGCAATGGTTGAACACAAAATTGAAGCAGATTGTTAAAGAGGAAATCAAAAAAATCCTCAAGGTGGGGTTTATCTATCGCATTGTGGATAGTGAGTGGGTTAGTCTATTCATGATTGTGCCAAAGAAAGATGGTAAGTAACGAGTTTGCATTCACTTCTAGCTATTGAATATAACAACATTCAAAGATCACTTCCCATTGTTATTTGTGCATCAAGTGTTAGACACTATATCTAGGCATTGTTATTATAGTTTTCTGGATGGTTATAGTGGCTATAACCAAATATAGATCATGCAGGAGAATTAGGCCAAAACAACATTCATGAGTCCCTTGGGGACTCTTGCATATTAAAAGATGCCTTTTGGTCTATGAAATGCTCCTGTAACATTCCCACACTTGGTCCTAAACATTTTTCAACAAAAAATTGGTTGTGAGGTGGAAGTCTGCATGGATGACTTCTCCACCTATGAAACTACATTTGAGCAAACCTTGGACCACCTTGAGCAAGTTCTTAAAATGTGTGTGGAGATAAATTGTTAGCTCAATTGGTAGAAGAGCCATTTGATGATCTAGGAGGGAATTGTACTGGGACAAAGAATTTCTCATGCAAGGATTGAGATGAACTCTAAAAAGATAAGGGTCATCCAAGGAATAACTTACCAACTAAAAACCATCAAAGATGTTCATTCATTACTTGAACACACTAGCTACTACCAACAATATATAGAGATTTTTTCTAAGGTTACAAAACCATTGGTCAAGCTTACAAAGAAATATGTTTCATTCATCTAGACCAAAGAATGTAAAAATACATTCCAGAGCCTCAAGAAAAAGCTCATATAGACTCTAATTCTATTAGCACCTAGCTAGTCTAGACCATTTCATATCATGACACATGCATCAAATTATGCCTTGGAAGTTATGCTTATGTACTTGGACGACAAGAAACATCCATATTACATCCATTGTGCAAGTCGAAGAATTATGGGTGCACAATTTAATTACACCACAATGGAGAAAGAAATAATGGCAATGGTGTATGATTTAGAGAAGTTTAGGAACTATGTGCTTGGATATAAAGTATTTGTGCACACTGAACACAGTGCCATTCACTTCATTATGAACAAGCCAACAGTAAGCCCCTATGTCATACGATGGCTTGTGATGTTGTAGGAATTCGATCTCATGATGGTAGATCAAAAGGAAATTGAGAATGTGGTTACTAACCATCTCTCTTGGTTACAATGGGATGACAAAGAGGAGGAGAGCCCACTCTCTGATTAATTCCTAGATGAACTTTCTCTTTGCTAGTGTAATAAATGAATAAATTCTTATAGAATCAAAATGGAATGATGGTTTTCTTATCATTCATCTATGTAAGTACTGCTCCCAAAGCATAGTTAGATGCATCTATCATGATATGGGATGGTTTGGACCAATCTGGTTCTCATAGGATTAATGTTTCTACGAGTTTCTCTTTTAATTATTGGAATGTGTTTTAACATTTCTTAGTCTAAATGAAAGGTGCATCTTTCTTTGTAAGTTCTACCAACAGTTTTGCAATCTTAGAGAAATTCTTAATAAAGCATCAATAGTAACTAGTGTGTCTAAGGAATGACTGAATATCTTTAATAGTCTCTAGTTGGCGTGTTATTCCTTGGATGACCCTTATTTTTTTAGGTCTACCTCAATCCCTTTTTACAAAATTTAGTGCCCTAGCACAATGCTTTCTTGGACCATGAGATGGCTCTTTTGCCAATTGAGCCATAGGTTTGTCTCAACACATCTCTTCAGTACTTGCTCAAGTAGGTCCAAGGATTACTCAAATGTAGCTTTGTAGGTGGAGAAGTTAGCCATGAAAACTTCAATACTACTACCAATTTGTTATTGAAAGATACTAAGGACCAAGTATTGAAATGTTGTAGGGGCATTTCATAGGCCAAATGGCATCTTACAGTATGCAAAAGTCCCCCAGGGACTCATGAATGTTGTCTTGGCTTGGTCTTCTAGCACAATCTGGATTTGATTATAGCCACTATAATTGTCCAAGAAACTATAATAACAATGCCTAGAAATGGTGTCTAATACTTGATCCACAAATAACAAAGTAAAGTGATCTTTAAATGTTTCCATGTTTAACAACCTAAAGTTAATGCAAACCTACCATTTACCATCCTTGTTCAGTACAATTACAAGTGGGCTAATCCACTCACTATCCACGATTGGATAGATAAACCCTACCTTGAGGAGTTACTCTATTTTCTTCTTAATGATTTGCTTCAATTTGTGGTTTAGCCGCATCTAGGGTTGCCTTCTAGGCTTCATGGTTAGGCTAGTCTAGATATAGTGCTAGCATATCTTTGGATCGATTCCTATTAGCTCTAGATATGACCAAGCGAAGGTTGTTGACCATTTATTTACTAATTTTAACAACTTTTGTTTTTGTTCAAGAGAAAGTTTGGCATTAATGATGACTAGTTTACCATTCTTTAAAAATGCATACTCCATTTTGACTGGTAAAATTTTTAGTTCTAAGGGCTCCTACTTGAAGTGATCAAGGATCTCCAACTCTCCCCAACAGTTACCATCATCTTCATCAGAGAGTTGGAAATGGACTTGTTCAATTTTTTCCATGCCTTCTACATATGCACAAGTTAAACTCTTAATTAGCTCCATGCATATTGTGCTACTATTTGAATCAGTTATTAGCCACTGGGTTCCCTCCTATTTTGTGGTTGTTGCATACAAACATGTTGAATATTAACTTCTTGTACACATTGATTACATGCCTTAATGTATGTGCTTTTAATGGACTAAATATTTTACACACAATTGCACCTGTTGTCATTGTACGCAATGCATGGAATATGCTTCTTCTCAATTTTTCCTAACTCATTCACATTAGCTATTTCAAGAGATAGGTCCCTTATACCTATTCATGCATTGACCGTGCTTAACTAAGCCCTTCCCATGATGATGGGGAAGTCACTTTTGTAGTTTTCCACCTTAATTACTAGAAAATCAACAAGATAGGACCACTACAAACTATGCTCACAATGTCCTCTACTAATCCCAAAGGGACTGTAATCGACTGATCTACTAATTTTAAACAGATGTTTCTCTTCTTAAGAGGTGGTAGGTTTTGGGCCTTGTACATATCATGGGAGATGAGGTTTAGTCCAAAACCAAAGTTAAGAAGAGCCTTGCATGGCTCTTATCTAGCAATCTGCAGAAAGATGAGTAGACTTCCTGGATCAAATCTTTTTGGAGAAAGGTTATCCGCCTTAATCTAATCAGAAATAGCATGAGTTAGCATTATAGTGCGGATCCTAGGTAGCACTTAGTTTGAAGGATGCTTGAAGGTATTTGATGTAAGGGATGAGGGTACTGGATATGTGGGATAATCATCTAAAGTAGATTATGAGCGTTGGAGAGGACTGCTAGGTCAAAAAAAAGGTCATTTCCTTTATTGGTTATCTGAACCACTTGGTTGAAAAATTAGTTGTGAATGTACAACCTTTGTAGCATTTCATTGTTGTGGCTATGGAGGAATTTCACCCTGCATGAATGGAGCAGGAGGTAATTGAGTTGAAGGTAGAGGTGTAGGTGCAAAGGGATGTGGAGGATGATAAGGATACTGATATGGATTTTTCCCTTAAGTAGATGGTGAATGTGTTCGATGGTACTCTAGAGGATAATAGTGATGCTGGAATGATGCATGACTTGTGTAACTTCTAGGGGAGATGGGTTGCTGAACATAATACTTATATGGATTTAGTTACCTAAAAGGGTACTACTACCTTGGTGATGCCATTCCCCATAATTGTGGTTGGTACCACTATTGGTACTATTCATAAGTCTATGGAGGAGTTTCAATTGGATAGTAAGCTTGTTGTTGCTGGTGGAACTGTCTTGGACTACCTTGAGGGTAAGGCAATCATCTTGGAGCTTGCCTATGTGCTAAGTAGGGGTTTAGTGCATACACTCTAGATTCTTATAAGTGTGACACCATAGGGCAACATCCCTTTGTATGTTCATATTGACAGATGTCACATTTGGTTTCATCATTAGAATTAGACTCCACTACTTCCTCTATTGCAGCAACTTTGCACTTACCTCTTTGGTAGGAACGTTTAGCTTCTTTTCACCATCTACAATTATGATCACTATTTTTCTCTTTGGCTTCTTCAGCAATCTTCAAAGTGGTTTGAAACTTTTCATCCAAAAAGTCCCATATCTTATCAACCTTGGCTAAAATATCATAAATATATTTTTGGATAGGCAAGGTCTTTCTATTCACCACTTCGTCAAGTGGTGACTCCTCCTCGTCACAAAACTTGAACTCTCATTTTCTAATGGATGGGTCCCTATTGTACTCTTCAGCACTCTCCCTTTTTTGTAGCTCACCTTCTTCTTTTGCTATCTACTCAATTAGCCTTTGGATCTAATAAGCTCTCATTTTAGAAAGCCTCCCTTCGGAATACACCATAAGAGTTCTTCTTGTTTCTACTCTAAGCCCATCTATGATGTGGTGAATTTGTTCCCTCTGAGAGTAACCATGGCTTGAACATCTATGTAGCAATGAATAGTATTGGTCCACGGTGGCATCCAAGGGTTCATGTGCTCCTTGTTTCTAACCTTGGATTTGCCTTCTCAAATTAGACACTCTATAGTATGTTTGATATTTGTCATTAAATAGTTCTAACATGGTACTCCATTTTTGAATAGATTCCGATTCTAAGGACTAGTACCAACTTTAAGCTTCCTTAATGAGTGTCCTTGGAAAAATCTTGAGTTTTTGCCACTCATTCTCAATGTTTTGTAAGGCACAAGCATCTTGAAAAGCTTGCAGATGTATCTACGGATTAGAATTGTATCCCCCCTCAAATCTTGGGATATTATTCATATCTAGGTGCTTGATCCAACTATCCTTCATATGCCTAGTTGAAATTCTTTCTACCTCTAAAATGTTAAATGTATTTGAAGTTGCTAGTAAAGGTTCATCATCATTGCTGTGTTGATGATGTCGATGATGGTTTCAGCCACCCCTTCAATTTTGATGGCCTTCACAATCATTATTATTTCGTCTATCACCTTCATCATGGTTATTTTGATAACAGCTTCTATGAGAATCGTTAGATGAAGAGGAAGGTGGACTACCACCTTCACCATGATGTCCACCACCACTCTTACATTTTTTACGATCTCTATCATTAGATCCCTTGTTATTGTAATGTTCACCCAAGTCCCTACCTTGGCTATCACTCTTCCTTAAACCTAATTTATGAATAGTTGATCACAGGGTCAAGTTCACACCCTCACCATCATTAGCAAGGGGTGGAGATTCTTCATGTTGAGAACCTTCCAAGGGAGGATCCTCATTATCCACTTGATCTAGAAGGAACAAGGCATTAGTGTAATGTTTTCCTTTTGTGGCTTCAGGAAGTCTCTCATAACATTTATCTTACTTACATTATGTTTTAATGAGATGATAGTTCCATGTGTCATATATATCCACAACGTACTCTTCATGAAGATCTACTATGCCCAACTTCTTAAGGGTTTTAATTAGCATTCCGGGCATAGATCTATCGAGGGCAAAAACAACATTGCCCTTCATATCATGCCATTGCATTTGTTCATCCTAATGTATGATGATAAAAAATTCAGCACAAACTCATCTAGATCAGTGTATACCACCTTGCATTCCTATGGGATTGGTGGTTTAGTATTGTCATGCTTATGAGAAGAAGAAGACATCTTGTAAAACAAAATGAAATTGTCAGTATGCTTTTATAATTTATGTATAATGGGAATGTTATTGACTTTTAGGTTCATACAATGATATTAGTGGTATCCACTTAGACCTAAGTAGTGCACATGCCACAAACAAAGTCCCTGAAAATGGTGCGAAAGATGAGCAATGAGGTGCCCCTATGCCCAACCATATGAATCACACGCATTCATGCACGATCCATTTGAATTCCATGGACTTTATCATTTACAGTGCACTAGCCCTTTAGGAAGTGAATCTAACCTTAAATTCAATTGTTGTCCTCCCAATTACACTTGTGACATTCATTGGTATGGTTAAGTGTAACTCAGGCATCCAATTTTTATCATTTTGTATTTTATATTGTGGGTGGTTGAAATGTAGATAAAAAGGAGTTTAATTAATTAATATAAATGACTAATTAACTAATCCTAACATAAGTATCTATTCCCACTTTCTATACATGTCTTGAACCCACGTATCCACTACTAGGTGACCAAACACTATGCTATTGGGCGTACCAAGTAATAATATTGCTGGGATTACCAAATAAATATGTGTTACGCTCAAAGCAGTCATTTTTATGTATTTAATCTATCTAGCTTAATAATCTCATTAACTCAATTGTTGGAAAATAATTGCAAAATAATTGAGAATAATTAACAAATGATTGAAAACATTGAATACATAAATAAAAGAGTTAATCTATCCAAAGTGCTACAAGGTGTATCAGAAAGCTCATCTTTATTGCCACACACACTATTGTGCTTAGGTACAACAATGCTTGAATAAAGATCCATACACTCAATGACTCCTACTGCAGGCACTCATGGAAAAAATATTCTAACTTTTTAATGGAAAAAATGTAAGAGCTTCGCTACTACTAAAATTTAGACTTCCATATATGCAGCTAGTAGGCACGTATTTATAAGCAATAGACAAATACCACATCGAAAACACATCATCGACGCAAGTCAAAATGCACCAACAGGGCCTCATGGACAAGGCCTCAGTGATGTGGTCGACCTTGTCAATGAGGCCTCATCAATGTAGCTAACCAATGATGACTCATCAATAGGGTCTCGTTTGTAGAGAAAAATTTTTACTTTTCAAAATTGAAAAAATACAATAAGTTCTAACATGAAATTGATGTTTTTGGAGAGCCAAAAAAGTTGTAAACATGATGAAATTCTTGAAGAGGGCTTGGTTATTCAAAAAAATTGGAGTTTTGACTAGGGGAATGAATTTTATTTAGAGAAATGCCACTAAGGAGCACACAGTTGGATGCAACTAATGGGACACACAAAATATTTTATTGCAGAAATGCTTAAGAATAAAGAACTTAACTAACCCAACCAAGAGATATGCAAGTGGATCCTTCCCATAGCAAGCTCATGCCCTTTTTGCCCTTGCATATCCTCAAACCAAGTAGTACATGGACCCCATAGTTGATTAACAGTTATGGGAAGTTAAGGACCTAATTTGAAAGAATCTACCTAAGAATTTTAACACTTTAAAATAAGACATTGAACAAGACCATGACAAACTAGTAGTGAGGTGAAATATGGAAATCATTAGTGAATGATAGAGAAGGTAAAATGGAGTTTTGAAGCATGGTCACATGAAGTCCCTTGTGGATCTTGTTGTTAAATGACCTGATAAAGTCCATCCTTAGTCTAGATCAAAATCAACCACTTCCAGTGACTTCACATTGATACTCTAAGATCAGTCCATCCACTCAAGATACAAAAATGCTTCCACAAATCAATCATCATTCCTTATTGAGAAGAAAACAAAAGTAGGAAGTGAGAAAGGATCTTAGTTAGATAGGACCTTCAAGCATGGGTAACATGTCTTTCTAGTCACATAACCAATGCTTATAGCCCATTATTTTTGTCTAAGGGGTATGCTTTGAGTTCCCATCATTTTTTTTGGATTTTATGTTGCTATGGATTTTTGGATGGAAACCACACCATGTAAAGACTTTGACTTCCTATTATTGGTCAATAATAAAATGGTAAGAAATCCATTAAAACACTCATGCACTCAAGAGAATATAAAGGAATAGATAGCACTGAATCTCCTTAAGGTCACACCCTTTTCAATTCTTTTAATCTTTTCCAAGTCTGGAAACTACCAAGGTCACAAGTTCGTTAAATTTTCATTAAGGAAAGGAACCTCATATTTTCAAAACAAGGAAGACCATAGAGTTTTGTGGATTGGTGAATGATGTGGACTCACTACCTATTCCATGAAAAAGAAACCATGTTTTAGTCATTAGTCATCAAAATTCAAAGATAGAAACCAGACATTAGTAATCAAATAACATTAACCACAAATCACCATTAGCAAATAGCTATAGCATCATTGTGTCTTATTGGAAATAAAGAAAAATAAAGCAAAACATTAGAAAATCAACAAGATTACACACCAAAAGAAAGTAAAATATAAAATAAATTGAAAAATATGTAACAAACTAAAGACGATGTAAAACAAAAAATGTGAAAAATAAGAAAGTGTAAAACAAAAAGGTATAAAACAAACTGTAAAAACTAAGGAGCCACTTATATCATTTAGCATGGATGGCCATCTCCCCCACAACTAACTTGAAAGGAGGAGAACCAAAAGATTAAGTGTGGGTGTCCATTTGAAGAGATATTGCTTGGAAAGGCTCTCTTGGGCTCATGGAAAGGTTTGACTTGTTGCATGTTGACAAGTTATTTCTTGTTTGGGATATCAAGTTTATAGATCAATGTGGCCCTATAAGGAAAGGTTTTGTAAATGATGTAAGGACCTTCTCATAATGCTTGAAACTTAGTTCATTGTGGCACATGTGTAAGGTTCTAGTAAAGGACCTTGTCTCAAGGTTGAAATTTTACTTTCCTTACTTTGAGGTCATGGCATTTCTTGTTGAATGCTTTGTGCACTTCATTCAAGGATAGGGCCATCAATCTATTCTCATCTAGCATGTTAAGGTTGATTAGTCTTTTTTTTTTTTTTGTGCTAGACTAAGGTCAAGCTCAAGGTCATAGGTTGTTGAAAGTGTATGGAGCTTGGACTGAATAGGAAGATTTGGCAATTTTTCATACAGTAGCTCATAGGAAGAATAGCCTATAGAGAGTTTCCAAGTTGAATGGTAAGCCCAAAGAGCTTCATTGATTTTTGTACTCCAATCTCTCCTATATTTGCTAATTATTCTAGTTAAAATCTTTGTGATCTTCCTATTGGTAAACTCAACTAACCATTGTCTTGGAGGTGGTAAGGTGTTGTTAATTTATGTTTAACCCCTAAGCATTGCATATGTTTTCAAAAGGTGGTGCCTGTATAATGAGTACCATTATCAAAAATCAATGCACGTGTCATCCCAAACCTATTTACAACATTTTTTTTATACAAACTAAGTAGCTGTAGAGGATGTACAATTGGTGACAGTTGTTTCTTCTGCCCATTTCATACAATAGTCAATAGCAACTATGATGTACACCTTTCCATTTCACATAGATATAATGGAATCCATGAAGTTCATGCCCCATATGTCGAAGGGTTCCAGTGGTTGGATCCATTGTTAAGGTTCCTCCATTCGAGTGATCTTTCCATCATCTTGTTGGCAACATTCACAAGAGCGAACAAATTGGTGGGTATCCCTAAAAATTTTTGGCTAATAATACCCTACCATTAGGATCTTAATGGTTATGTATCTTCCTACATAGTGGCCCCTATGAGGACCCTTATGAGCATCTTAGAGAATGCATAGTTGATCAACGTCAGAGACATACCAACAAACCAAGCCATTGGTACACACCTTATAAAGATGTCCATTAATTTCCATGAAGCATTTCATCTAGTGAAGAAACTATTATTTTTTCTAGCTATCCAAATCCTATGGCATCTCTTGAGTAAGAAGATAGATGATAATGTCATCATCCCAGTTAGGCTCATTGGACACTTGTTCATTTATAGCTCTAGAAAAGAAGAGTTCATCAAGAAATTGATCAAAAAGTGGGCTCTTCTCCTCTTTGTTATCTCATTGCAACCAAGACAAGTGGTTAGAAACCACATTCTTGATTCCCTTTCGATCTAACATCATGAGATTAAATTCCTACAAGATCATAAGCCATTGTATGACATAAGGGCTCACCGTCAGTTTGTTCATCAAGAAGCGAATTACACTATGATCAGTGTGCATGAAAACCTTGAATTCAAGTACATAGTACCTAAATTTCTCTAAGTCATACATCACCGCCATTAGTTCTTTCTCCATTGTGGTGTAGTTCAGTTGTGAACCCACAATGCTTTGGCTCATGTAGTGGATGTAGTAAGGATGTTTCTAATCATTCAACTACATGAAAACAGCACCCAAGGCATAGTTTGATGCATTCGTTATGATGTGGAATGGTCTAGACTAATCAAGTTCTTGTAGAATTAGAGTTTCTACAAGCTTATTCTTGAGTTGCTAGAATTCCTTCTCACATTCCTTGGTCTAGATGAATAGAGCATCTTTCTTTATAAGCTCCACCAATAGTTTAGTGATCTTAGAGAAATTCTCTATAAATCGCTAGTAGTAGCCAGTGTGGTCAATGAATGACCAAACACCTTTGATAGTTTCTGATTAGCAAGTAATTCCTTAGATAACCCTTATTTTATTAGGGTCCACCTCAATCCTTACTTGAGATATTCTGTGCCCCAGCACAATGCCCTCTTGGATCATTAGATGGCTCTTTTGCCAATTGAGCCAAAGGTTGATCTCCACACATCTTCTTAGTACTTTCTCAATGCAATCCATCACTTGCTAAAATGTAGCACCATAGGTGGACAAGTCATCCATGAATACTTCCACCCTGCTACCAATTTGCTATTGAAAAATGCTAAGGACAAGGCATTGAAAGGTTGCAAGGGCATTGCATAGACCAAATGGCATCTTTTGATAAGAAAAAGTTTCCCAGGGACTTGTGAATGTGGTTTTGGCCTAATCCTCTAGTGCAATCTGTGTTTGGTTATAGCCACTATAACCATCCAGAAAGTTGTAAGAGAAATGCCTAGAGATAGTGTCCAACACTTGATCCACAAATGGTAATAGAAAATGATCTTTGTAAGTCTCCATATTCAATAGCCTAAAGCCAATATAGACCCTCCACTTGATACCTTTTTTGGCACAATTACAAGTGGACTAACCCACTCACTATTTGCAATGGGATAGATAAACCCCACCTTAATGAATTTTTCAATCTCCTCCTTGATGATCTACTTCAGTTTGGGATTCAACTGCTACTACAATTGTCTCTTTGGCTTTATGGAAGGATTAATATAGATGCGATGCTGGCATATCCTAGGATTAATCCCAATGATTTCAAGATATGACCAAGCAAAGGCTATTGGCCATTTGTTGACCACCTTCAATAGCATCTCTTTTTGTTCAAGTGCAAGGTTGGCATTGATTATCACCAGCTTCCCATTGTTTAGAAAAGTATATCCATGCCAGTAGATAGAGTTTTTAACTCCAAGGGCTCATGTTTGAAATTTTTAGGGATTTCCAACTATCCCTAATAATTATCATCAAGTTCATCATTGGAGAGTTCATGATGAACTCACTCCAGTTCATCCATGCATTCAACATAGGCACTCATTAGGCTCTCAGTTGGTTCCATGCAAAGTGTTGAGCTACTTTTAGGATTAGTTGTTAGCCACTAGGTGCCCTCCTATTTTTTTGCTAATGCATATAGGCACCTTTGAATTTTAGACACATCTACACACTACCTAAATGCTATGATTGATGTACTTTTCACATACCATAGTTTCTGCACATAATTGCACGCTGTATCACTATACATGATGCATGGAACTTTCTTCTTCTCTATCTTTCCAAATGCATTTTCCTTAGAAATCTCTAAGAAAAGGTCTTTGATTCCCAACCGTGCATCAATGGTACTTAACCAAGCCCTTCCCATGATAATTGGGAAGTCCCTCTTGCAATTTTCAACACAGATCACTAGGAAGTCATTAGGATAGGACCACCCATAGAAAATGGTCACAATGTCCTCCACTAGCTCCAAGGAAATAAGGATGGACTAGTCTACTAACTCAAGATGGATGTTACTTTTCGTAAGCAGAGGTAGGTTTGAGAAATCATATTTACACCAAAATCTAAATCTCAAAGAGCTTTGCAAGGTTCATTCCCAATGATTTGTAGGTAAATAAGGGGATTTCCAAGATCATATATTTTCCTAGGAAAGTGGTTAGCCTTAATCTAATCAATTACCACATGGATCAACATGATTGTATGTACTTTGGGAGGTGTTTGGTTCTAAGGGAACTCAAATGAAGTAGATGCAGAGGATGAGGAAGAAGCAAGGCTATCAGCTGCATATGTCTGTGAGGGCTTTATAGGACTATTGGTTCAAAAGAATGATCTTTTGCAAGATCTATGTTCCAAACCACTTCCCTAGTGGCATTATGTTGCTACAGCTAGGTTGGAATCTTGCCTTGCATTAATGGAGCAAGTGGTAATTGAGTTGAGGGTGAAGGAACATGTGGAGAAGGATGAGGAGGATAATGAGGAAATGGGGATTCCCCTCTTGGAGATTGGGTGCTATAGTACTTTAGACGATAATAGTTATGTTGAAACGGAGCAAAACTAGAAGAGTCATGTAGAGAGATATGGATCTAGTTGCTAGTAAAGGTACTACTATCTTAGTGGTGGCATCCCCCATGATTGTGGATGCTGCTACTGGTGGTGCTACTCATATGATTGTGGTGGAGCTCCACTTGGATAATAGGCTTATTGTTGGTGGAACTATCTTAGGTTGTCTTGAGGATAAGCCAACCTTCTAGGTGCTTACCTTCTTTCCCATCTAGGATTTAGAGCATACACCCCAGATTCTTGCAAGTGTGACACAATGGGACAACATCCCTTAAGATGTTTGTATTGGTAGATGTGACACCTACCATCATCATCTGTCTCAAACTCCATAACCTCCTCTACTGTAGCAACCTTATCCTTACCCCTTTGGTGGGCATGTTTAGCTTCCTTCCTACTCCTACAATCATGATCACTACTTTGCTCTTTAGATTCCTTTGCTATTTTCATAGTAGTTTGAAATTTCTCATCCAAAGACTTCCACATTTTGTCTACATTGGATGAAATTTTAGAAACATACTTCTGAATCGATAAGGTCTTTTGGTGCACTCCTCATCAAGCGATGTCTACTCAAGCGGTGTCTACTCCTCATTGTCATAGAACCGGATTTTCCTTTTTCTAATGAAAGGATCCTGATTGTGCTCCTCTGCACTTTTTCTTTTCTTAAACTCTCCTTCTTCCTTGACAACCTACTCAACTATCCTTTAAATTTAATGAACCCTTAATTCTAATAATATCCCTTAGGCATAGACCCCAAGGATTCTCCAAGTTTTTGAGGGAGCCCATATATGATATGGCAAAGCTGCTCCCTTTGAGAATAACCATGACCAATACATCAATGCAAAAGAGAATAGTACCTACCCATGATTGCATCCAAGGGTTCATGTTTTTCTTATTTCCAACCTTGGATCTACTTTCTTAGGTTGGACACTTAGGAGTATGTTTGATACTTATCATTGAAGAGTTTAAGCATTGTACTCCATCGGTAGATTGATTCTAGCTCCAAGGACTAGTACCAACTTTCAATTTCTTTGATAAGTGTCCTTGGGAATAGCTTTAATTTCAGCCATTAATTCTCTACATTTTGTAAGGCACAAGCATTATGAAAGGCTTGAAGATGATTTTTCATATCTAAGTTATATCCCTTCTCAAACTTGGGAATACTATTCATATCCAACTACTTAATTCAACTATCTTTCACATGCCTAATTGGAATTCTCACTACCTCTATGATATTCAACATGTTCCGAGTTGCAATCAAAGGCTCATCATAGTCATGGCCTATATGATGGCCATGATACCTATGATGCCCTTTACTATCCCTTCTCTCATGATGGTAACCCTTCCTTGATTTGCCCATGCCCTTGATCTCAACTTGTCAGGTGGGCCATGCGATCATCTCTATCTCTTCATTAACCTTATCATAATCACACCCTCTATGGCTTTAGTCAAAGCTAGAGGAGGAAGAAGAGAATAACAAAGGTAAAGAGGAAGGAGAACTAGCACTAACACAATGCCTACCACCTCCTCTTTGATAGTCACTACCATAATCATCATCATGATACCTGTCCTCATTCTTGCCATGACTCCCACCTTTGGATCCCCCATGATCATGGGACCCATTCTTAACTAAACCAAGATTGTTTACACTAGACTGTAAATTCTAGTTCAAGCCCCTTTCGTCAAAACCAAGGGGAGAAGAGTCAATGTATTAAAAATCCCTAAAGAAGAAATCCTCATTGTCCTTTTAGCCCAACAAGAATAAGGGGTTATTGAACTATTTTCCCTTTACAACTTCATAGCACCTCTCCTATTGCTGATATCTCTTACGTTGTGCCTTAGTGGGATGATAATCCCTAGAGTCATGATCTTGCACAACATACTCATCATGGAGCCCCTGGATTCCCAACCTCATAAGAGGTTGTTGGAGCATCATAGGAACTAATCAATCAAGTGGCAACACAATGATGTCCTCCATATCCCTCCATCACATCTGTTCATCCTAATGTAGGAAAAAGATGAAGTTGGATACATACTCATCAGGATGAGTATATACCACTTGGCATTGTTGGGAAACTGGCTGGTTTGATTGTTCATTCCTTTGATTGGATGTATGCTTGAATTTTGGTGGAGAATCATCCTTGTGAGAAGCATACATCTTGGATTATAAGAAAAATCAATGTGCTTTTTAAAATTATCAATGTTATTTTGAATGATTGTGACTTTAAGATTCATTCCAACAATGTTCAATAATTTTTCACTAAGTTCTAGAAGTGCATGTAGCTAAATAAAGTCCCTAGCAATAACGCCAATGATGAGCAACAAGTATACCCTACGTCCAACCATACGAATCACTAGCATTTACTAAGTGATTCAATTGAATTCTAAAGACTTTAGATTTCTAAGTACACTGGTTCTAGGAGGTGAATCTAACCATTGCAATCATTGTCTTCCTAGTTCCACTTGTGAAGTGCAAGTGTATGATTAAGTGTAACTATGGTATATGATTTTTATCTTTTTATCTTGTATGTTTTAAGTCACCTAAGAACAAGAATAAAGAATAAAGAATAAGTAATTTAATGTTTAACTAATCTAATAACTAGCTAATATTTAACTAATCCTAACATAAGCATCCATTCCCACTTAATGTACACATCATGAACACGCATAGTGCTACTTGGTTACGAAACATTAAGCATTACTAGGATTACTAAGCGTTAAATGTATGCTCAAAGTGGTTGTACTTATGTTTTCTATTTAATTTATCTTAATTAATTACTTGAAAAAATTAAATTAAATTGCAAGAATATTAAATGCATAAAGAAACAATCAAGCTATTCCAAGTGTTGTAAGGTTTTATCAGAAAGCTCATCTTTATTGTTGTTCACACTAAAGTACTTAGGTACAACAATGCTCAAATAAATATCCATACAATCTTTAACTCCTATTATAGGCACTTAGAAAATATTCTAACTCCCAAATGGAAAAGCTACAAGCACTTTGCTACAACTATGAAAAGATTGTCATAAATGCAGTGTGTAGGCACACATTTATAAGCAGAGATAGGATTTCCCATCAATGGGTACATGTCAACGAGTGAAACATTGCATCAACAGAATCATGTGAACAAGATCCCATCGATGGGATCAATATTGCTGTAAATTATGATCATTTTTGAATAAGCATGAAATGTTGATTATTCATAAATTGACACTAGATTTTGATACCCAGTTTGAAAAATATTCTAGAGTTCTATGTTTTACTAAGTTATTCAATCTTTCATTGAATTTTTAGAGAGCTAAGCAACAAATATGTGTCTTATGTTTAATAATAGAAGCCAACAAATAGATCATAGCAAAACTTACTATCATCATAGTTGTGCTTAGTTATGTAGTTTCTAACTAGAGTAAAGCATGGGTTCTTCCTTGAAAATGAATAGATCCTAGTAGCCCATTGATATATTTGCAAATAGTAGAACATCCCCTATATAAAGACCTATTAAACTTAGGTTTAAGAGTAAAACTCATTTCTGGGGAGATGTACAAAACCTAGAATCTACTAGTACTAAAAAAGAGTAATATCAAATTATCATTTGCAAATCAATTAGTTATAATAACACTTGAAATAATGACAAATGTTGTAACCCCTATTTATGAATGGTTATGTCCTGCTAATTTTTTGGTAATTTATATTAAGGACAATAAAAGTGACTTTCTTGTTATTATGGAAAGGATATTACCCAATACAATTGATGCAAACTTGAGCATTAAAGACCACTTTGTGGAGATTGCTGAAAAGAATGAACACAAGATAATTGAGAGAAAAAGAAATCCATGCATTGTATATAATGAAATAGGGTGCACTTGTGTGTAGAAAATATGAAACATAAAATCTACAACTATTCTAGCATACAATATATGTGAGAACCAACCATGTGTGTGTATGCAATAAACACTAGAAAAGAAGACACTCTATAGATCACCTATAACTTTCAATGCTACTCATGAGTTCCTATGTTAAGAAAGTAGATCAAGCACAAGAAATACAATTGAAAGTTCTCCAATTTTGTTACTCAAAAGAAGAACATATTAATTATGAAAAAAAATACCAAAAGAAATATATCCACACTATTTAAAATGAAAATACTTATTCATTAAAATATGGATCTAAATAAAGGAAAAATAATTATCATCAACACTACATGGATTAATAAATAAACACTACATGGTACATGTAGTATATAAATCTTTGTTCATAACCTTAATCATGGAATAAATAAAATTAATGAAATTCACTATCAATTGTGATTTTTTATTTTTTTACTATTTTTCATTTTTTATTATTTTTATATTTATTTATATTTTCTTATTTCCTAAAATGGTTTGAAATTTCTTAAATCCGTTAAATGTTTTCCATTTCTTAATGATTTTAAATCTTTTAACTATCATAATTGATAATGTCAATTTTTACCGGCTATGATATTGAGCATCCAATATCAAAGATGCAATATCACATACCTGATATTGAAGCCCAAGCTATGACATCAGATATCTGATATCATGTCCCATGTGCCTACCTATAAATACGACACTTCGGTGCACAGCCCAAATAATACTTTAGTCCACCTTCACTAAAACTCTTTCAATTTGTTTTCATGAACTTAGACTTAGCAGTTAGAAGTGTGAATACCTGCAATATAGTGTGAATTAGTGAATGACATCTTTATTCAAGCATTTTGTACTTGGGCACAAGTGTGACTGGAAATAAAGATAAAGTTATTTCATACCATTATAGCATTCTCCTAGTTTACTACTTTACCTAACATAATGTTTACTATTTACATTTAGAATAATTTTCTTACTGTTTCTTAGTTAATGATTTACTTTTCCATGCACTTACCATTATTTTTATTAAGCAGAATGAGTATGACTAATCTCAAGCACTTAAGTGTGATTGCTTAGTAACCCAATAGTGTTATCACTTGGTACGCCCAGTGGCGGTACACTTGGTACCCCAGTGGTAGTTACATGAAGCCCAAAGTGTGAATGAAAGATTAGGACTAGATGCTCATTGCCATAAGCTAGAATAGTTTTTACCATTTCCTTTAGACCTAGAACTATTTTCACACTTTACCATCATAGCTAGGAGATATGACTAATCAACATCAATATATCATACACCTCACTGAGAGCTAAACCATACACATAGATTATTCTAGCTCCACATGGGAAGACAACCATAACAAACTCAAACCAATTACTAGCATAATCACATTGCCTCATCCATGGATTATGATTGGGCTAAGCATGAACACTCGTATCTTGTATGATTGGGTGTTGGATTACTCTACCACTCATCATTGGTGTCATTGCTAAGGACAAGTTAATGTATGCTTAGTAATTGATTTTACAAAGTTCATTGTACTTGGAATACAAAGTTAAACTTCATAATTCTAAAAAAATCACACTTAAAAAAATTTCTTAAAATACAATATGACTTCAAAAGAGAATACAACATCACCTGCCAAGGAACTACAGATAAGCAGTGACAGAATCGAAGAAGAAGAAGACTTATGTCAATGCAAACAAGGATCTCATATGCTCATCATGATCTTTACTATCCTAATTTCACATTCATCTTTTATCAAGATAGGCAACTCAAGTGGAGAGATCTACAAGGGAACATTGTTCTACCACCAAAAATTTTCAGCATCCATTATGCTCCAAATTGCTCTCAAGGGGCTAAAACTAAGTGAAGCACTTGGAGGATATCATAAAACCAAATACATGACTTAACCATATGAACCTACTAATGGGCAATTAAGAAAAGACCATGCCATGGAAACAAGACATGAACAAGACAAAGGAAAGATGGTCAATTCTACTATTGTCTTGGAGGAGCTTGATAGAGATGCATTCTTCGCTGAACAACTCCACTAAAAGCATGAGTTCTAGTCACAAATGCCTATCATTTAATTAGAGGAACCTATCAGGAATAAATCACACTCTGAACAAGTAGAGATACTCAGGATGGAGGCAAAAGACTTAAGGTCAAGAGTTCCTACTAGATCCCACAAAGACAAACATCAAAGTAACAAGCCGACACTATTCTCCTATTGCATCATATGCATCCTCACAATCATCAAAAGACTCTGACAGAAAAAGGAAAAAGTATAAGGACCATGATAGTGAAGAGAAGAGAACTCATGACCACCATGACCATTATGACTGTTAATCAAGACATTCTAATTTAGAAGATGAAGAGTATGAGCAATGTAAACGTAGGGATCATAGAAATCATGAAAGGGATGAGAATAGAAAGGATCCCTACTACAACTAGGCACACAAAGCCGAATGAGATCATGAACCTCCTAATGGCAACTCGCAACATGATTAACATACAAGAAGCTATACACATTCCAACCAGGCACATGAGGGATAGCTGTATCAAATGGCTTGATATGAATAGCATGCCAAGATTTGAAGGTGGCTATAACGCTGATCCACAACATCACATTCAAGCTTTCCACAATGCTTGCACCCTATAGAATATCAAAGTGACTAGAAAAAGTTAAAGTTATTTCCAAAAATACTTGTAAAGGAGATAGAGAGTTGGTACACATCACTAGAACTTGAATCAATCAAACATTGGAGTAGCATCCTATAACTCTTCAATAATAAATACCAAACTTATTCATGAGTGTCCAACTTAAGAAAATAGATCTAGGGTTGGAAGCAAGGGATTCATGAGACCCTTGATGTGACAATGGATAGATACTACTCACTATTGCATAGATGCCTAGGCCATGAATTCTCATAAAAGAAACAACTAAGGCACATTGTAGATGGGTTGCAAAACAAAATCAATGAGACACTTGGAACTTACATCCAAGGAAAATTATTAGAAATGACTACCCATTGCATCGAAAGATTAATTGATCAAGTAGTAAAGGAGGAAGGAGAACTTAAGAAGAGAGAGTTAGCCAAGGAATATAATAGAGATCCATCAATTAGAAAGAGAGATGTGCAAATACGTGACAAGCAAGAGGATGAAACCTTGAAAGATTTTATCCATAAAAAGACTCTACCTATTTAAAACTCAATTAATGATATAGCAACTAAGGTAGAAAAAAATTAAAATTCAATGAATGAAAAATTTGCTACAACCTTAAAGAATATGAAAGAAAAGACTAAACAAGCACTTAACAGGGTTAAGGAAAGAAAGAAGAAAAGAGATTATGGATGAGAAAGTTATAAGCACAAAGGAAAAGTTGTTATCATTAAAGGATATACTAACTCCAGTTCAAAGGAAGAGGAAGGATGCAATGTGTGCTAGTATGAACATCCTAAGGGATGTTGTCTCGTTATGGTCCGCTTACAAGAATCTAAGGTATCTGCACTTAATCCAAGCTTTTTGAAAAAGCAAATGCCCAGAAGGTTGTCTTATCCTCAAGGTAATATCAAAAAATCCTTTCAACCAACATAGTACTTAAGTGGAGCCTACCCTCAACCACAAGAATAATATCAGTAATAGTGGCAACAACCACAAACATGTACAATGTCACCGCCAAGAAAACAATATCCATATAGGTAACCAAACCCTTATGGATATTATGTTCAATGTCTAATATCTCCAGGAAACACATCGGTTCAAACTTCTTTTCCTTATTATCCATCAAAATACTATAGATCTACTACTCCAAGTATGGATCATAGTCCTTATGTACATTCACTAGTAGCTAGCCCATCAAATCCCCCTTCTAATCCTTTACCATCAATGCCACCACCTACTATGCAAGGGGAATCTTCATCACAATCATAGCAAAGAAAAGCTACAAGGGTAGTGAATATACAAGTGGAGGATCTTACCAATAACACTAAGGTCCAAACAAAGAAATGTCCTTTCTTTAGGACAAGTCCAAAAAAGGCTAGTAGAGTTAGAACTTCATCAAGATAAACTTCTTCTATAATAGATTCTCTTACCAACAACAAGCCTCTATCATCTCCAAATGCAAGCGTTCAAATTGTCATGCTCATAGAAATAGTTACAAATTGGATAAAGGAAGGGTCACTCCCTAAGAAAATAATTTATCTAGGAGTTTCTTTGATTTATCTATGAGTATTTGGAAATTTTCCATGCAAAGCTCTACTAGACTCAAGTTCCATGATAAATTTGATCTCTTATGTAACATATCAAGCATAAAACCTACCACTCTTGAAGGAGTACAATATTAGGTTGGAGCTTGCATACCAGTCTATCATCATTCCTTTGGGATAGATAGAAAATGTAGTTACCACTATCAATGAATGGTCTTATCTAGCAAACTTTCTTATGATTGATGTAAAAAAATAATGATAAGGAATTCTTTATTATCATGGGGAAAGCATGGCTTAGTATAATTGATGCTAAGTTGAATATGAGAGGTTTATCTGTTGAAATCTCTAAGGAAGTCATGCATGGAGCCATACATATGTAGTGGATTCCATGCATTGCTGCTAAAAGCAAAGGGTATTATGGTGGACCAACCATTCCGAATGTCAACACAATCACCATACCAATCCACTATGATAGTGAAAAGAAAAAGTGTGCAAAAGAAAGAGCAAGGGCCACCAAACCAAAGGATACCCAATGGCCAACAATTGAGAACCTTCAACTATCTAGAATATGCATGCAACAATCTGATTCACTTGTTAATTCCCATTCTAAAAAAATAACTCCAACTGAAAACTCAAAAATGAAACTACTAACTCATAACTAGACACTAAAAGAAAAAGAAAACAAGGACTTAGATGATCAAAACTCGACTACCATCAAGATCACATGGGGAAATAATAGAAAAGTTAAATTAATATAGATGGTAAATGAACCACCTAGAGTGCATGATCAAGAAGATCTAGGGAGCATTTTTCAAATAGTCACCCATGAGTTCAGTCATCGGTGGGATGTCCTATCTTAAGTCAAGAATTAATAAGTGCTTTTCAATTTTTTTTTAGAATTCTTTTTACTTCTCTTATTTCTTGATACAATTTCTTCCATTATCTTATAATTTTACACATTCTTTGACATTTTCTTATTCTTTTATCCTTTTCATTTTTTAAACTTTTGATATTCTTTTACATGTTTTTCAATTCTTTAACATTTTCCATTCTTTACATCTTTTTCCAATTTTTACTATCTTTTTCATACTTTGTTTTCATTTTCCTTGTAAATATATTTGATTGTTAATAAAACATACCAAGAATAAGGCAAGATGTAGTACAATAAGGTGAATATTTTTCTATGTTATCAAGTCATAAGGAACTGATTATTTGAACAGTGAGCCCACATCATTCATCCATTCATTCCATTAATAAGAGGTTCTTACCATGGCCATAATGATATTATTTTTCCATCATACAGCTAAGAATAAATCTATGATCATTATTCTTAGAAAAAAAAGTGAAGAACCAAGTGGGAATGAAAAGGATGTGACATCAAGGGGATTTGTGGATTTTTTAGGATTACTTCTGTTCATTCTATCATGTTGTTTTGGTTGTATCATATCCTTGTAGATCTAACAAAAAATGGAAGTAGGAGTAAAATAAGTGCTACCTTACCATGTCAGTAGAAATAAATGTTACCCATGCTTGAAGGTAGTCCTATAGTAAGGTTGGCAAAGATAAAAATAAAAAGAACACAAAATAAATTTCTAGGGGTCCCATTGGAAAGACATGTTAGTCATACCTGAAGGTAGGTGATTTCTTAGAAATCAAAAAAAATAAAAAGTGCCATGAATAAACTTCTCCCTTGGACAATACGCCAAGTGATGACACTCCTTGCAATAGTGATAGTCTTATAGTTGTGACTCTAAGTGATGAAACAATGCGATGTCACTTGAATGTGGCCTAGACTTGGTTTGAATCTTAGATAGAAAGGCTAATGATTACTTTAACCACTAATAAAACACAAGAATTCATTATGCCTATGGTAAGATACCTCACGTCTTAATTCTACAATTTCTTCTAAGTCCATTTCATCTCACTCTAAGAATGATCATAACTTGTGGTTTTGTGTAACATAGTGTAATTTTCATAATTTGGTGGTACTAACATGTGTGTTTTGCTAAATAGGTATGCATTACATTTAACTCCTTAAGTACCTAAAGACACTTGTAGGCGTGGTTATACAAGGGCATTAAGGACTAGAGCCTGCTTTGGGGAGGATCCACTTGTATATTTGTTGTATCTTATACTTGCCAAGTGATTCCACATCATGTTAAACCTTCCAACATTAATACAAACTTCCCATATCATTTAAATTATCTGTTCTAACAACATTGATTCATTACCCTACTTATCCATCTTATCAACACTTCATGAACTTTCATAGCCCAAGATTCCTTCTTTATGAACTTTTAATAATAAATTTTCAAAAAATGTGCATCTATCCATAGCCAAGATCTTCTAAATATGCTTAAAACCTTCTAAACATTTAAAAATATTTAATTTTTTCTTTTAAAACTAAATTGAAAATACCTTATATCTAACATCCAATATCGAGGCCCCTCTAATATTGGATCCTTAATGTTGAGTACTCGATATCAGGTCCATAAAAAGTATAAACATGTAGGAAATTAGCTGAATTTCCATCATTTTTCCATTTGCACTAAGGGAGATTTTTGCATTTTTCTTTGCTAATCTAAGCTCTAACCTCCTAGCTTCCCAAAGCCATAATTTACATGTTATCGTTGTGATTTTCATGATTTTCGAGTCTATTTGATCCTAGAGTGATCATCTTAGTTATGGGGGGGTGTTAGTAAGGAAAACATAAGCCAATTTTTTGAGAAATTGCTAACACCAGAAGGTATTATAAGGGTAAGTATGAAGGAAAATTAAAAATTTTAATAAATATCAATCATATTAACACCAAAACACTTATATAATACTCTTAAGGAATCATAACCATCATTATGAGCCATGAATAAGAACAAAACAAATAACTGTGAAAGGTTATAAGGTGATTAATACTTATGGGATAACTATGTGAAAATTTCTTAACTTTGCAATCATAATAAACTAAGAACTTAATGTAACTAAGGGTATGCATAAGGTATGGAACCATTAAGAATATATGAGAATACCTTAGTAATTCTAAATCCTTGATGATTGCAAATAGTCCCAAAGAGAGGAGCACAAGAAGGACCCTAACAAGCCACAACTAAACGACCAAGAGGCCAAGGTAGAGTCCGAACAAGAGAACAAGACCCAAAACACGCAGAGTAGGAAGCACAATCCTTTAGCATTCATTAGGAAACTCCTACTATTAGATAGCTGGTTGAAGGAGAGGTAGAGGAACCACAAATATAAGGATAAGGCCTCACATTGTCATAAGACTAGCTACAAGCTATCCAAGAGAAGTCCATCTTGACCACAATGGTTGTGGAGATGAACTTTGGCCCATTTGTGAAGTTTACCTCAAAAGTAGTAAAGACATAACTCAAAGTGTTAACACTATGGCCCATCCTATTTAATAGTGGAGAATGGTACCTTGGAGAAACTTATCAATTCTATCAGAATAAGGAAGAGGGCACTACAGTCAACATCAGAGGAGTCTCAGTCAAGGCGATAGCTGAAGCTTTCAACATACCCAATGAAGGGATAAAGGTAGTACATTTTTCCACCAGATCAAATGGTGAAACCAGGAAACTATGGCTAAAACAAGCATATGGCAAAGAAGATAAGGGATACAATAAGTTAACTTTGGAAGAAATCTATTTCAAGATTGGCACCTACCACTTGTTCTCAACAAAAGGATTAAACAAACTATCCACTTATGTAGCTAGAGGAAGTGCAATCCTAATGGGAAAATATAACATCAATCTCACACAACTATACTTCATGGAGATCTAGAGGCAATTTGAAGAAAAGAAGGTAAGGAAGCCAAAACTTCCATTCCCTTACCTTATTAGGAAGCTATGCAAATGTGCTAGAATCTTGGGTAGATCAATGACATTCCTAGGAAGGCCTAGAACACCTTGTATGTTGAACTACTCAAGCCAGCACCACCTAGGAAAGACTTGGATGAGGAACAAACTGACATTAGGGAAACCACACAAACTCCAAAATAATAATAACAAGTGGGACCCAATGGCCAATAGTAAGAGCAACAATAACAACAAGAAGAACAATAGCAAAATCAAGTTCCATCGATGCCATTGCAAGACTATAGACCATTAATGAGTCATCTACAACAGATTGTAGAGATTATTAGTTGGGGAACAAGGGAGGAAGCCAACCTCTATAAAGTTATAAATAGTGCCATATAGCCCATATTTTTTGCTAATCCTATGAGTGGATAGATCTCATTGTAATTAAGAGGAGAGGCCCAATGGTCATAATAGATCTCTAGGAACGTTGCATCATTCCAAGTTGATGAAGCGCTAAGCAGTCAATGCATAGACTAGGCCACGTATACGGGGCCTTGTATACGTAGCAACGCCGATGCGGCCCCGTCGACGCATCCCTCCATGTGTTGACGTGGCCCCGTTTATGCAGAGCCTGTTTTAGCCTATAAATAAGTGGCCCTCCACCACACCTAGGTATCTTTCTAGTAGTCGTAGCGAAGCCCTTGCATTTTGTTTCCATAGGAGTTAGACTATTTTCCCAAGTGCATGCCCATTACGTGATGCTTGTAATTGTACGACACCTTTATTCGAGTGTGACATACTTGGACGCGCACATGACCAAAAATAAAGATCGAGATTACTTCATCATTGCAGCATTCACTTAATTTTAATTGTTAAATTGTTATTGTTAATTATTATTGTTATTTATTTTTTTCCTAGTTAATATTTCTTTATCATCATTTACTATTCCTATTGTTAAATGCGGAATGAGTACAACTTAATCACGAGCATTTAAGTGT
>MNCI01001268.1:235285-249820 GCA_015680685.1 Gnetum montanum
AGTCCAGGTGGGAAGACAATGAACTGCAATCAACATGTAACTATCTAGATACCACAACTAGCCTGTCCACAAAGTTCAATCAGATTGTGCGTGAACGCTCGTATTCGTATGGTTGAGTGTAGGGGTTCCTCCCCGCTCATCACAAGTGATGTTAGAAATTGGAGAAGGAGCCACAATTGTGGTAATGTAACACCAAGATGTAGTGGGAGTAGCTGAAGTGATCACTGACTACATCAAAGAATCCTTCAATGTACCTGTTGTGCTAGTGCCAGATCTAATTAAAGCCAGAGATGTTCAAATGCAATGACTCCTACTAACCATGAAGATGTGCTCGATTAACCGTTGTAGACTAGACAAGTGATGACAACACTTTTTAACATTTCAAGTGATATCACTGCAATACAGTCTGAACTCATTATAACAAAGGGTAAGTTGGTCAAGGTAGAGACCAGGGCAAAGCATGTAGAGAATGAAATTATCAAATTACAGGAAGAGTTTGTAGCCTTGAAAGCCAAATGTAAAGATCCCACGCAATTCATTGCACTTGACTAGCTAGAGTAGTTCAAAATAGAACAAATAAATTGTTGATGGAGCAAAATAAATAGAAGGCAATTACGAAAGAGAAAGTGGTGTGGAATGCCTCAGTAGATGAAGCCTAAACATATGCACATGTTAAGGCACTCACCATAGCACAAGAAGAAAACAAGCAACTTGCTGTCGATAATATGCGATTGACCACTATGGAGAAATAAAAGAACATTCTTGAGGAAAGCATTCAACAATTAAGAGAACAATTAGTGAGGATCAACTAAGACATGAGCCATCTTGCATGAGAAAATAAAACCCTCTCAATAAAGGAGGTGCATGCTATTCGTAAAAAATCAACCATTGAAATAAGTGCATGATAGAATGAGGCAAAGAAACATGAAAGGCTTAAAGAGTACTTCCATGATTAGGTGGGCATGTATAAACAAATTAATGAAAAGGAGATCTAGATGGCTAAGGCCTAGCTCAATTCTATATCAGCGCAAAATCTAGATTGGTAGCTCATCTTGGACAATTACACCCATATCCACCAAGCAGAAGTTAAAAACAAAGACTTACAAATTGAAGATTTGAAAAAGTACATGGGGTTAGCTAACCTTTGTTATGCTAACTTGGCCATGTTAACAGTAAGAAGGCCTAGAATTGAACTAGAATAACAAGTAGTAGCCATGTATGCATTGTACAAGAAGGAGTTTGTACATCACAAAGATGTCTTACAAAAACTTCAGATAGCAAACTCAAAATTAGAAGTAGTATAGGCTAGCTACTAGGGGCAAAAAGATGTTGCAGCAAACCTAGCCAAAAAATTATTAAACTATCATGAACTATGAGCAAAGGCCAAAGCTTTTGAAGAAGAAAAGAGACAATTTGCCACATGGTATGTTAAAGTCAATCAGATGTTTCCATAGTTGTTATGTCCATAAAATGTACAAGTTCTATCACACATTTCACAACAAGCATGGATAATATATGACCCAAGAATATGAGAGGAAAAGCTTCAGGTGCTCCTGAACTGATACAAATTCCAAAAGCCTGATGACAAAGGGAAGCAATCGATGGATGAGCCACCACCACCAAGAACTACCTAAGCTACATTGAGCTTCACTAAATTTTATTTTTTGTCAAATATTGTCATGTCATGTCTTATGTCAATTTTTGTAAAACACCACTATAGCATTCAAGAGTCATGTATATAGTAGTCAATGTCATGTAGATATACCTCCTAGTTTTGTAAAGAACTTTATCCTCATTTTGTTTTAACTGGAGGATGAGTTTTCAGCGAATTGTGGGAGTATGATAAAGTTAATTTTTACCACCTATGATATCGAGCATCCAATATCGGAGCCCAAGTTATGACTTCGGATACCCAATATCGTGCCACACATGCCTACCTATAAATACGACACTTAGGCACACGACTAAAATAATGATTGAATCTACCCTTATCAAAACTCTTTTAGTTTGTTTCCATGAACTTAGACTTAGCGATTAGAAGTGTGAATGCCTACAATGTAGTGTGAATTAGTGAACGACATCTTGGGGCATTTTGTACTTGGCCACAAGTGTGACCAAAATAACGATCGAGCTATTTTATACTATTGTAGCATTCTCCTAGTTTATTGCTTTACTTAACATAATATTTATTATTTACACTTGAATAAATTTCTTATTGTTTCTTAGTTAATGATTTAATTTTCCATGCACTTACCATTACTGTTGTTAAGTAGAATGAGTACGACTAATCTAGTGCACTTAAGTACGATGGTTTGACAACCGAGTAGTGCTATCAGTTGTCTGGCAGAGGCAGGAAGGAGTGGCTTAAGCTGCGGCCAAGGTATTCTAGAAAGAATGGGGATGATCTTTCAAGGTGGATGACTACAGGTTTGGTGGATCATGAGGGCAAGAGGGTGATATATGGATACATGGTTGAGCCCGGATCTGCCGCGATTGAAACACAAGAAAATGTTCACTGTGCAAAGCTACAAGGACATGGTTTTGAATCCCAGGATAAAAGGAGACAAGGTATGGAAGCTATTTTATTTTGATATAATAATGGATGCACAACTAAACTTGAAGAAACAGTGGGTACGTATCTTAAATAATAAAAACTAAGAAGTAACCGACTTATTTGTAATTTTTTAGAACGTTGAGTTTGAAACATTGTGAACTCTTGATTTCAGCTACGTAGGTATTTGAAGTATTTGTAATCGTTTGTGTATTATAAAATTTGATAAGAAAAGTAGAGATCGTTGTTTGAATAGGTACAGAAATGTGTTCATGGATTTTAATGCATTGCTTGAATTTCAAGCTTTGTAATGTACATTCCCCCCAGAATTTTATTGTATCATAGAGTAATTATGACATGTTCTTGGAAAATAATTTGATTTTGATAGTGTTGACTTATTCAATTTGTTTCATATAGTGCAAATATTCTTGTCTTTTTTTTTAATAACTAAAATTAAGTTTCTCATGAAATACTGAAACTGAAATTTTTACTTACATCCACTAAGATTCAACAATTTGATTTTGATGGCATTGACTTATTCAATTTGTTTCATATGGTGCAAATATTCTTGTCTTTATTTTATAATAACTAAAATTAAGTTTGTTGTCAAATACTGAAACTGAAATTTTTACTTACCTCCACTAAGAGCCCTTAGATTTATTGGACCAGTTTTAGAATTTCTTTTACTGCAGGTTTTGTTTTAATTTATAACGCAGAGCTACCGAGTAGAATTGAACCTATGACCTTAGGTTACTAGGCCAATACCTTTACCACTAAGCTAACACCTCATTGTTAAGGCCTATTTCAGAGAGTAGAACTTAGCATAGGATATTTCCTTGTTGATTGTTTCTTCCTTTGTTGCTTACTTGGCCCCACATTTTTTGCCATTTGAAGAGTGCTGGCATTTTGTACATTGTAACTAGCTATGTATATAGGTGTTATGGTTTTATCGTGGCCAATTCAATCTAATAGATTTAGAGATAAATCATCTGTATCTAAATAGGTTTTTGATTATAAGCATTTTTCTTTCAGTTTGCCATAATACATATTTTATTCCATGTTAATCTTGTTTTTTATGGGGTTAGGGGTTAGACCCTAAAACTAAAATGTATTATAAAAAAAATATTTAGAGTAACTGTAAAGGACCACCAAAGATAGGTGAAACTCTAGTAGAATATTCCAACATAAAATGAAAAGCTCAACAATTTTTGGATGCCTTTTCAGGGTTCTATCCTTATAGCCAATCATGAAAAATCTGCTCTTTGGGATAAGAAGACATCAGAATTTGCCCTCTTTCAGAAGCACCCTCTCTGGTTTTCTTCTTTCTAAAGTCTTCTAATAAACAAAAAAAGCATACGTAATAAAAAAAAATGAAAACGGATACATTTAGGGCCACAGCTGAAGCATGAGTTGTTGAATATTATCATCACATTTAGTTGATGAAGGATGAACATTAGTTGGAGAATCTCTATGATAAACCACATTAGATTAAAATTTTTAAATGGCATAAAGAACAAGGGGACAAAAGCAAGTCCAAATGTGAAGCAAAAATCCTTGAAGTTGAAGAGTATCATCTGGAATCCAGTAACTAGAAGCTTTATCGGACATTGAGGGTTTATTGGATTGGTGAAACATTTATTTATGTGATGTAATTCAAGAACTTTATTTACAGGTTTGCCAAGTAACTTTGGACAGGTATTTAAATAAGATAAAGAGCTGTAATGTTCTATCTGTTTTGAATATTGCCAGTTTTGGGACATTGCAGAAACATGTGGCATTCGTTTTCAATAACATTTTGATTGGAAAGATGGCAGGTCCTATCTTCTTGTTAGTTTACACTCTATATTAATGCAAACCCATTCTTACCCTGCCAATTTGGACTCATTGATGGTGGGTAATTGTAGCATTTAAACAGGTTACCTTTGTAGTGATACCTTTTCTAGTATTGTTATGGTTCAATTTATGCTGAACATTTTTGTAGTGCATTGTGCTTGATAGTTTTACAAAGCTGTTTGGAAATGCAACAGAAAATTTGATTGTCTATTTCTATTTTTGGAGCCATAAAATTCCCTGGTTGTACCAACCTTGTCTAGTAGCATGTAGAACTAACCTTGAAAATTTCAACGGTTGAATTAGATACATTCCAGGTATATGTCAAAAATAGATAGATGGCTCTATGTTCAAAGGTAACAACCCGGTTTTTAAGAGAAAGATTTTAGGATGAGTGTTCCTTTTAACCTAAAATTCCTCTAATACATGTTACTTTTGAATGTCTTCCAACCTACACTACTATTTAACTGTTAACTTAGAATCTAAAACAACACACCATATGAGAGGATTAGTTCAATAAGTGTTTGGAAAGTTGGTTTTCAATATCCTATGCCATAAATCACTCTTGTGAATGTCTTCCAACCTACACTACTTAGAATCTAAAACAACACACCATATGAGAGGATTAGTTTAATAAGTGTTTGAAAAGTTGGTTTTCAATATCCTATGCCATAAATCACTCTTATTTGTACCTCTTTTTAAATGAATATAGAACCTTCATTCTAGCACTGATCTTCTGGTTGATACAAAATCCCACTTGCAGTTACTTGAGTATTCTAAGCCTAAATATTTATAATTTTGAATTATGTCAACTACCTTGCCACCTATCTTCAAGGAATAGGCAACTTTTTGTTCCCCACGTGTCATAATCTCAGTATTATTGACATTCACTTTTATTGCAAAGTATTGGTGGTATTTATCTAATATAATAAGCATATGTTGAAATTTTTTTCTAGATTTAGATACTAAGGCAATATCATTAGCAAAAAGAAGAAGATCAACCGCACAATTCTGAATTTGAATTAAATGATTAGGCCTCTATGATTTCTTTGGTATATGATTTATTTAAGGCCATGTATTTATGTTATTATGTTACTTGATATATTCTGTTTAAAAATTTTACATTAAACTTGTGACAAAAAATAGCAAGGTTAAATTAAATTATTAATTCCTTGGTCATGCTATATTCACAAAGTAAATTCCAAAAGTGTATTAGATAGTAAATTGCACTATTATTTTAATTAATGCATGTTTTGACTACTATCAAAGTAAAATCCATACAAAACCTGAAAGTAAAATAATTCATGTACTACTTACAGATTCAAGCTTTTATTTTATAAGGTATACCTTATGGGCCTTTCTGCTTATTCTTTTTTTTTTTTGTTGATTTCCTATTTTCATTGAAATGCTTTCCTTAAAGGCTCCCAGTGTAGATCCACTTTTGAAAGCCATGGAATGGTTCAAAATCATATATGGTTAATGCTAATGAATCATGCACCTGTTCAATTTCAATGATGGTTTTGCATAATACTTATATGTCTCAATGGCCTATTAAGATCCATCTTACGTACCTTAACCAACAAGTCACAAACCACTTATAATTGTTAGCATTGATGTTTTCTTAACTTTTAAAGTCCATTTATTTATTTTTAGCTTTGATGTATAAACACTTGAGAAAACTATTAAGTCATGTGGATTGTTGGTTAAGGTTTATGATTTGCATCATACAACTTACAGGTTTGATCCCAATGGGTACTGCTGAGATGTATCCTTAAGTTCTAGAATTTAATTAAAAACTGGTTCAGTTTTATTATAAATTTGAAGATTTGCCCTAAGTCAATAACCTTCATTAAATTCCTCAATTCGAAGTTTTTTTAAAAAATGTTTTTGCTTTAAAGATTTTTCTGTTTATCCTGTTTGGCTCTATTGGTTAAGAATCAGCTTAACATTGTCCGGCTAACAAACAATCCCAAAACCTATAACGATCAGGTTGTAGCCCAACACATATCTACCAAGGATCTTTACTCTTGGTCAACATTGTCCCCTAGATGCTGCGTACGGCACTGATCAAATTGCATGCTTCCCTTGAGCTTTGCTGAAACTTACAGACACAACAAAGATGCTAATCAACAATCCCCAAAAACAAATATGGTTAGGTATATTGACCTAGCATGTATTTACTTAGGATTTGTATTCATGGTCAACAGTGTAGTGGTACTTTTGTTAGCCTGTATCACCAACATTATTTGATTTATTTTCATGTCTAGAAAGATCACAATTCTCAAGCATTAAAGATGTGCAATCTCATAAGATTAAATTATTCCCCTCATAAATTGGTTCAGGTAAATCCAAAGTTGGAGTGTACATCTGTTATGGTGTCAGCTTCATTTCCTTTTCTTCAACTTGTGGAGATTCATGGTGCAGAAATTCAATGCCCTGCATTCAAGATTTATGATTCTCTCACACATTGCAAGTTTATAATAACTGGAATTTTAGCACAACCAATTTGCTGTGCATTTATTGATGCTAACTTCTGCAAATGAATTTAGACAATTTGGAAACAAAAATTGTCTATGCATATCTACATTTTTAGGAACATCATCACTTAACAATTTCAGAATTGTTAGGAACACTGGCATTTCCAGATAAATGTGCTAAAGGCCTAGTTCTATCATTTGTATTGCTTGAACAACTACTCAGTCACATCAACTTCTATTCAAAACTGTAATATAATGAATTTGCAACTTTGATAGATGGAATATAAAACTAAAAAATTGTGTGGCTTTATTTTTGCATATTTATCCTTACCATCATCATCATCGTTCTAGCTTTTTCCTAACACTATGGGCTTGCCAACATGTTTTTGCTTCTATTAAGCACTAAATCATTATCCATTTGCAATTTTATCCTATCGTCTTTAACGGTTCATTCCCATGTCTTTTTTTATCATTCTTTGGTTGTGTTTCCTGGAACACATTTTTATCGTTAACATTCCCCTTAAATTGAAAAGAGTAACTAAAAGTTTGCATGCTTTATTTTATTGGTTATGGCTTGACTTATAATGGCCATATATGAGACGGTAAAGATAACACAGAATATATCCAGATTCCCTTAATGCAAAAATGAAAGATAGAAAGACAACAGTAGAAGTATTTTATAATGAAAAGTTAGGATCCAAACAGAACTTCAAGAAAACATGTTTGAATGTGAAAGAAAGTGCACTGTTACAATCCCTTGTGGTTGGCATGATCAGTGTTGATTTGTTTTTTTTTTTTTCAGGTTTTGATAGTTTGAAAATTGATACTGTATAATCTGAAGTTATTTTCAATATATTTTCTTTTTGTATGGTAGGAAAATGAAGTGATTAGCAAAAGGCTAGATACACTTAAAGAAAGGGCAGAATTGAAATCAAAAGATGTAGAAGCTGAAGCCCATCAATTTGCACGAATATCTGAAGAACTTGAAAAGAAAAAGGGGGAGATTGAACATATCAAGGCAGTTGAAGAGGAAGCAGAAAGATTACATCAACTAAAGGTGCTTTAAGATTTATGGCCCTGTTTTCATGTTAAAATTAAATAAATATATTACTCATTGATAACATATTTGTTTCCTCGAACTAGCTAAAGTTAAAAGCCTAAACTTCTATTTACTCTCAGATGGAAGACAAGAGAATAAAATTTGAAGCGCAAAAGAATCATATACTAAAACAGTCACTACATGTAGAGTCAGTGATGAAAGATCTTATTTCCTCTGCCACGGCAAGATACGAGCAAGAGTTAAAAAAATAGGACTTGGAAGTTATGCGACTGGATGAAGAAGAAAAGAAAGATAAGAAAGAGGAAGAGCAAACATACATACAGAAATTTGCTTATTTGACAATTGCATAATCTACTTTTGTAAAATCTTTTTTTCAGGCTTTATACATTGCAAGTTGATAGGCTAATAACTGCTGTTATTTGATTATTTTGTGAATGCTATCCTATTAGGCTAAGGATGGTTGAGTTTAAGAAGAAGAATGCAATGAGGAAGCTCAGGCTTGAAAGTGATCTTTCATCTAACATGATGAAGAAACAAGCTCAGTTAGAGGAAAGGTTGACTAAAGAGTTTCTGGACCTGCAAGCTAAACACCACAAGGAATGCTAGAGGTCAGGTGTCAAAGTTTTCTTCATAATGAAACTAGAGAATTGTATATTGGATGTAACTGTTATAATGTATTGTATGTACAATGTTTTTATTTTTACATGGTTAAAAGATAAATTGCAAAAGTTAAAGCAAGAAATGTTACAGAAGAAGCTCATCGAACAACAAAACCTTCAGAAAGACATTCAAAGTGCAAAGGCTGCAGTAGAGAGCAGAAAATGCCACTGAAGCAAACACTGAGGTGCATTGCGATTTTATTGAAACTTGTATCTTTCCCCTTTTATTTCTTCGGGGGTGTTAATTCAGATAGATTTCTTTGACATTCCAGGGTGCTTCTTGCATACAGTGCGACAAGGAATTCAGTTCTAAGCTTTGTCGAGTTATTTATAAAGATTGCGGGCATATGAATGTCTGCACAAACTGTGCCGAAAAATATTGGAGACGAAACAAGGTTTGTCCTCTATGCAGAAAGGAGCAGTCAGAGAAATTTGTTCCTGTTCCTCACAAAATTTTTTGTTAAATGAGAAATATGACACAAACTTTTGTTATGCACTGCTCTTTTTGTTTTGTCATCTTGATTCATCTAATTTTATGCTCTATGATGCTGATTCTTTTAACTATATTTTTTAAAAGTATGCAGTATGTAAGGATTAGATATTTATCCACCAATAGTTCCTACCCTATGATTAGACCACTGTTCTTTCACTGTGAGCATGCTGTATCTGCGTACAAAGCCTTCTTACTACTAAATTATATGATGCGGCATTGATTACAAAATCAGCTACAGGATAAAATTATATACCTCAAATCTTCCATGACTTCTGCAACTATTATAGTATAAAAGTTAATATTGATAAAACTGAAATTTTAGTTTTTGATATTAGAAATAGAAATTACAATTTTTTTTTCCCTTGGGAAAGTAGACTTGATATTTGGGAAAGAAGAATTGAATTTACTAGTAATTATACTTGGAATACCCTTGTTGCTTAAAGGGTTTCAAGTGGTATGTGAGCTCTATTTTACCCAAGAAATAATTGCACCTAGAAACAAATTTTGGTATGGGATATCACTTTTTCACAATTTTGGCCAACCGGTATTATTATATGGGTGTGTTGCATATGGACTTTCTATTTCCATGCATAATTAAAAAAAATTAGAGCATGTTCAAAAATAGTTTCTTGTATGTGAATTTCAAGTGAAAATGTAGACTACTTATGATATCTTACTTTTTGAAAGTAGATATACTTCCTCTTGTAATTGAAGCCCTTTGTCAATTTATTGTTTATACTTAAAAGTTAAGTCACATGGAGGGAGTCAATTATGCTATGAAGATAATGAATGATACACAAGTAAATGGATGGTTGCATTAAGGAAAATTATGGCTTTGGTCATGGAACATTGTAATGAAGGATCTTCTTTCAAACAAAAGGACCTTTTAAAAGACTATAAAAGGAAAAGTCTTGGCTGAATTTTGGTTAAACACATAAGGAAAGAAATTTTCTAATTTGCATTTTGTTAGAGAGGATGTTTGTTATCTAATATTGAACAAAAGGACCTTTTAAAATATTATAAAGGGAGAACTCTTGGCTAAATTTTGGTTAAACACATAAGAAAAGAAATATTTTTATTTACATTTTGTTAGAGAGGATGTTTGTTAACTAATATTGAAAAGTATTTATTCTTAGCTAATCTTATTCATTTGAGGAATCAAATTACTATAGTAGAAATGAGCTCTCATCATTTTTTTATTGAAAAAGGTCATTGGATCAATTTACTAAGAAAATAGTGTATTTGCATATTGTGCAAAGAAAGCATAGAGGACAAAGAACATAAATCTTTGGCTCACATTTAAATGAATTATAATATTAACTATAATTTGCTAATTGTTTTCTTTCAAATTAACTATATGTATTTAAGGCATTACATCAATGATGTTTTCAATTTTCTTTGAAAATGTGTTGAGGCTTTGTAACCGTCTAACAAATCCTTTGTGCTTTCCTAGACATAATAAAAATTTCCAATTTTCAATAGTAATTCTAATAAAAATTTCCAGTTTCCAACTTTCAATAATGATTCAGAAATTGGAATAGAAACAATGCTTTGTTTATATCCTGAGGCTGGATTGAGGTGTATTCTGAGCCGAGTATACAAAAACATTAAAGCCATCAAGGCATGGTTTTGAAGTCATATTTCTTTTAATAATGGTATCGTGATTTTTGATGAATATCATCACAATAAGGTGCCTTGTAGCTCGTTGCGAGAAGACATAAATTATTGATAATGATGTTATTATGTGTAATGGTGTCTTTTGGAAGTCCATGGTGACTTCTTATGTCTCACAGCAATACCATCCAAGCCAAGCATAATGTCAATGGTTGTCTCCTTTTAAAAGGTTCTTTGTCTCACAGCAATACCATCCAAGCCAAGCATAATGTCAATGGTTGTCTCCTTTTAAAAAGTTCTTCTTTTATTGTTAATTAAGTCTTTTGCCTATGGAAATCGTACTTGAAATACGTTGGACTTAGTTTTGTGACCTTCCTTGGCTGTTATTTCTCGGTACCCAGGACACACTCGGGTTTCTTGTTCTGTATTTAATTTTTACAAAAGTCTTTGTTGCCCTTAAAAATGGATGGTTTCCCGCCTTCCGTAAACATCATCACAGGAGCGACGAAAAAAGAAATTAATTGGCCAATCAAGTCGGACCGTACGCATTTGTGTAAACATCAATATATCAGCGACGAGGAGGGAGATGCCCAATTCAAGCTGGAGGGTTGTGCCAACTGTCAGGATAGAACTGTCAAAAATCTCTTCTTCTTCAAATCGGCGTTCGCGTGATTAAATTTTGTTCTGATCCGGGTTGAGTGGCCTGATAGTTATTAAAACTTTTATTTTTAAATTTGTATAACCTTGATGGTACCCCGCACACGATCTTATCTTATTGTGTAAGGTATACGCTGCTGTGCGAAAAACAGTGCCATGCTTTATGGTACACCTTTAAACTGAAATGGAGTGATGGCTCCTTCGTGTCATTCAATGCAAACAACAGTAACAAAGGAAGTAAACGTTGGCGATAAATATTGACGAGTTTACATGTTTTATTTCATGCGTTATTCTTCTGTTTTACGCTTTATTCTTTGCTGTGCGATTTTTGAAAATTTAAGCAGATAATTGGGTCGAGTAATTTTCTATTCTGAATTTGTGCTTCTTAGTTTTTTGTGAAACCAACTTAATGGAAAATTGATTGGTTTGACTACTCATAAATTGCTTCAAAGATACATCGAATGCTGTCAATGCTCTTCACGGTATCCTATAGAGGAAGGTTCGGAATGAGAAATCCCAAAAGCAAATAACTTGTTTTTATAACAATAATGAAATTTCATCCCACAAGTAAATAACCTTGGGTTTCATATTTTTGTGAAGTATTTCTCCGTACATTGAAAACTCTCAGGCATCAAAGAGGGATTCACTAAACAAATAACCTTTTTTGCAACAATGAAATGTCTTTTCAAATGAAAGAATCTTGGGATTCATATGTATTTTTTTAGTTTTCTATTGTACATTGAAAACTCTCATACATCAACGAAGGATTCACTTCATTTGTACTTGGTACATTGAAAACTTTTGAGAACATAAAACGCTAATTCAACTAGAAAGCTATGTTTAACAAACCATAAAGCTTTGTATGCTCTTATTTCCAAGGTTGAAAATGGATGCCTATATGCTAGTATTTGAGGATTTTTACTATAAAAAAAGTTTAAAATTTGTAAACACCTGTATTTTCAAATAAATATATTTCAAACATGCCTAATGTAACATAAGGCTAGTTATAAAATTAGTTTTATTGTTGTTACTATTGTAATTTAACTAGCTTATATATATATATAAGCTAGTGGAGTGGTTTCACGAGCTATGAGTAGAATTTAATTATTTTTTAAATTTTTTAAGTTATCATTACTATTTGCATTCCAAATAATATATACTGGTAAACATAAATTGGTTAAAATAAAAGTTTATATATTTCGTATATGTTAATGAAAGAATACATTGCACAACTAGTGCAACAAACATTACAGAGCTGTATAATAGGATTAAACAAAAGGCAAAATACAATGATAAGTGTGAANTTTTTTTATTTTTTAAGTTATCATCACTATTTGCATTCCAAATAATATATACTGTTAAACATAAATTGATTTAAATAAAAGTTTATATATTTCGTATATGTTGATGAAGGAATACATTGCACAATTATTGCAACAAACATTACAGAGTTGTATAATAGGATTAAGCAAAAGACAAAATACAATGATATATGTGAACTCAATATGCTTAATTATCCAACTGAACAAAATGAACTTCTTGTGCAATTCTACTTTGAAGATGTTTAACATCTGAAATCTTTCTGTATCTTTGCACATGAAAAGGAGGATGAATCTTTAAAGAATCAATGGTCTTGACTCCAGATAATGCAACAAACATAAGACCCGTAAGTTCTCTTGTGTAGCAGTTTCGCGGGCTATGAGTAGAATTTAATTATTTTTTAAGTTATCATCACTATTTGCATTCCAAATAATATATAAAAGTTTATATATTTCTTATATGTTGATGAAAGAATACATTGCACAATTATTGCAACAAATATTATAGAGCTGTATAATAGGATTGAGCAAAAGGCAAAATACAATGATAAGTGTGAACTCAATATGCCTAATTCTCCAATTGAGCAAAATGAACTTCTTGTGCAATTCTACTTTGGAGATGTTTAGCATCTGAAATCTTTCTGTATCTATGCACATGAAAAAAAGGATGAATCTTTAAAGAATCAATAGTGTTGACTCCAGATAATGCAACAAACATAAGACCTGTAAGTTCTCTTATGTAGCAGTTTTGCGAGCTATAAGTAGAATTTAATTATTTTTTTTATTTTTTAAGTTATCATCACTATTTGCTTTCCAAATAATATATACTAGTAAACATAAATTGGTTAAAATGAAAGTTTATATATTTCGTATATGTTGATGAAAAAAATACATTACACAATTATTGCAACAAACATTACAGAGCTATATAATAGGATTGAGCAAAAGGCAAAATACAATGATAAGTGTGAACTCAATATACCTACTTTTTTAACTGAGCAAAAATGAACTTCTTGTGCAATTCTATTTTGGAGATGTTTAGCATCTGAAATCTTTCTGTATCTTTGCACATGAAAAGGAGGATGAATCTTTAAAGAATTAATGATTTTGACTCTAGATAATGCAACAAACGTAACCGTCATCACCTTAATTGTTGCCATGATCATAACTGTCACTGTAACCATAATCATCACCATTTATAATAATAATAAATATTCAATATTACCCATCATTTATGATAATAAATATTCATTATTACCCACGTCGGGCCCTACACGTGAGGGAATACGAAGAGATGAATGGGGAGCCTAAAAGTCAAGGGACATCACCATTTATAATAATAATAAATATTCAATATTGCTCACCATTTATAATAATAAATATTTGGGCCCTATATGTGAGAAAATACAAAGAGATGAATGAGGAGCCCAAGGGTCAAGGAGCATTAATTGAATAGAGATTCAACTCCCCTGCAATGACTCTTTGGCTTCCTTACATGTGGTGCATGCATGTGAAGGAATACAAAGAGACGAATGGGAAGCTCAGGGGTTAGGGAACATTAATTGAGTAGAGATTCAACTCCCCTTCACTGATTCTTTAGCTCCCATGCATGTGGTGCATGCGTGTGAGGGAATACAAAAAGATCAAACTAAATTGACACTGCAACATATATTTGTAATACATATTCGTTCATGGAGATATAAAAAATCACATTACAAATGCATAAATAATGTTATTATTATATCACAGGCTTTTGTATATTAACATTATTGTTATAATGGACAAGATATGAATGATGTTAACACCTCATTCATAATTATTATATTATAATTATTGTGGAATACAATAAATGTTATGAGATTATTATAATTAGAG
>MNCI01001268.1:249910-289060 GCA_015680685.1 Gnetum montanum
ATATATAATCATTTATGTTTATAATTATAAATATATCATTATATATAACCGAGATTATAAATAACTGAGATAAAATATAATCATTGGCTTCTTTGTAGTGACTCTTTGGCTAGGGGAGATTTATAAATAATTGGTTATTTATGATTATGGCAAAACTTGTGCGTCGGTGGAGAGCTCATCGTCGTTTTCCTCAGCATTGGCTAGGATCATCACAACATGATCTTGCTAGAGATCCTTCTAGGGTCTAGGCTGCCAGAGGTGCAGAAGTTCTCATTTTTAAAATTTACTAGGTTAGCAACCATATCATTTATTAGATTCCATCAATCAAAGAATATGTATATAAAGAAAAGACCTCACTGCATCCGAGAAGTTAAGAAGAAATTATCAAATTTGAACTCTTTAAGTCCTCTAGGAAAAATTATTAAAATTATGACCAAGGTCAGGCCGACATCTCAAATTGGCTAATAATTTTCATGTGCTAGCAAAAATGGTAATGCTTTTGCATTTTATTAAAATGCATATTGTAAACGAAAAAGTAGTCACAATCGTAACAACTAAACACATTTACTCCATGGTAACTGCTGAATTTCAAAGCACAGCCATAGAAATGATAAAACTTACACAAAATATACAAAGAGATAAAGAGAACATGAACTTACAAATGTTCCTTTACATTGAAAAATGGTATAGCAAAAGAAGATTACTTAAGATAGTAGCAGAAAATTACAATTTCAGAATTCCCTGCCACTTCAGAAAACATTGAAAAAAGAACAGAACCACACTTTGGAATGTTTTTGCATTGGGAATGCAAATGTATAGGAAAGTATGCTAAGTACTGATGATAGAAGAGCTCAGCTTGAAGTGAAACTATGAAAATTACACAAAATTATCAAAATGTAATGTTCAACACGTTACAATTCACTATAAAAAATTAACAAAAACACACATAAAAAGACTGGCAGAAAGTTTGTTTCTATAAAGAGATTCCAATAACCAAAGGCTATTGTTGATACAGAAACTTTAGAAGACCCTTCCCTTTATGCTGCAGCTTCAATTGTAGTCATTACTATCCTTCGTTAAATGTTTCTAGCTCTACCCTTCATCTTGCCCCTGCCTGCAAAATTTTATGCTTAAAACATACATTCAGAAAAAGCTACTCAAGAAACATATTGGCCTAATTCATATATAAATTTTATAAAAAAAAAGAAACCTAAATGAAAGGATCTTTTAGCTATTATAACAAAAATTGTATCATGATTCACCTCTACCTCCAGGGTCCAAGCTACCATAGGTGTAGAAGTTTGTATTTTCGTCGCCATTGAGACTGGTGTTTGTAGCATAGATGAGTGTGAGATTTGGATCTTCCAGTAGTAGTTCCCTAGAGTAGAGTGAGGTTCCAGCATACTCGCTGCCATCGGCGAGCACCGTGATGGCCGAGAATTCATGGTCAATGGTGCTAGCAATGATGGTCATGATCCAGGGCATGAGATTTAAGGCGATGTCAGCGCTATGTCTGGAGTTTTCAGTTGAGTAAGCAACAAAGACGTGGCAGTGGATTGTAGCAATGAAGGCACCGATGGTGATACTATTGGTGTAGTACTGCTATAGGTTGTCACCAAGCAAGAGCGAAAGCATGTCAATGCCATCGAATAGAGTGGCAACCATGGTTGTAAGGATGTTGGAGCTAAAGTAGCCACAATCCCACCAGACCTTATAGATGGCGATCTGTGCAAGCTATGCCATGCTGTGGGTAGTGTCGTTGGCATAGCTGAGCATGCTAACATTGACCACGACATTGTTGATGATTGTTGATGATGTGTGCATGTTGTGGCCCTCGGTGTTGAGTGAGGATGTAGCAAGGGTCGACTGGCCTACTGCCTTATTACTGCCTTGGTTGAAGAAGCACATGCTGATGAGCTTGTTATTGCAACTAAAGCATAGGCCACTATCATAGGTGCCTTTCCAGTGCTCTAGCGAAGCTCCAAAGTTGGCGTCATCGAAACTGGTTTGGTTGGGCTAGGCGGCCTGCAGCAGTAGTTGCAGATGGATACTGAGATAGAATGGAAATGGAATTCTCATTACCATTCCCATTCTCATTCTACATTTGGTTACGTTTGGTCTTTTTATATGTGTAATGGGAATACGAAAAGCTATGGCTCTTTGGTTCACATTTTGTGCAATGGGAATATGAAAAGGTGTGGCTCTTCGATTCATGTTTTTTTCCATTTCGTAAGATCTTATGTGGCACATGATGTGCAGGGTGTTACTTGGAGGGCAACAAATCCACTCCCCCCTCCTTCCCTATCCTATGAGAACATGGAGGGTGACAAATCCACTCCCCCTTCCCCCCTATCCTATGAGATGAGTTGGCCTCTCAACTGAAATAATATGTTTTGAAATTCAATGTGTTACTCATTTAAACTACAAAATGCCAAAATTTGAAATAATTTTTCTTAATTTAAGATGTTTTCAACTTTACTTGTTTGGCTCGGAGTCCTCCGTACTTTGAAATTTGTGTTTTTCTGGGCCCCCCCTCAGTGTGGGCCATCCCTGATGTCCCCACCATTGTAATTGTTTACTCGTGTACCATAACTTTTAGTAATACAACCCCGAACATTCTCTCAAAAAAAAAAAACTTTACTTGTTTGAATAATTAAGAATTCTTGGAATTTTCTTTTAATCTTACCACCTTAGCTTTATTTTCTTGGTTTTAAAATTAGGTTTAGAATTGTTGCATATCTATTGTATTGTTACTCATTTAAACTAAACAGTAAAAAATAGAGACGTTTTTTATTAATTT
The DNA here is from genome assembly GCA_015680685.1 of Gnetum montanum. Classification (NCBI taxonomy): domain Eukaryota; kingdom Viridiplantae; phylum Streptophyta; class Gnetopsida; order Gnetales; family Gnetaceae; genus Gnetum; species Gnetum montanum. The sequence continues at coordinate 252,711 of MNCI01001268.1, forward strand.
AACTTGTTTTCACCTTTACTCCATCAACCTCAATCTTATTTTCTCATTTTTATTTTTTATTTTAATATATTTTATTTAATTCAAAAACATTTTTTTAAAAAAACTATACAACAAATTTCCTGTGCTATCAATTTCCAACCCTACTTCCATCCATACTTACCCACTATTGAAAGTCTGCAACTACCAGCTACATTGATGTGGACATGGTTACGTCTGTTGTCTTTAGGATGTAAAGAAATCTATGATATGGTTGGTGGCCCATGTATGCAATGATGAAAGTATGATTAACATGAAAAAAAAACCATGATTAAGATGCATGATGTTCATTCAACCATCTATGTATGGACATGCAAAAATGTAATATGTGTTTATTCGCAACACAAACTATGAGAATGATCATACCCGCAGTCCATCGTAGCATTGGGGGAAAATGAAATTTTGAAGGATCCTATGAAATGCATCCACTCGCAGTCTCTAGTAAAATCTCTCCAGAAGAACCTCCCATGAATGGAAACTTTGATTTTCACTAAAGTGTAGCTCACCAGAAGCAACACCTTTTCTAGAAGCAACTGTGACTGGCTACTACTAGCAATTCATCATAGTCAATTCAAAAATACTATTGGAAGCCTTCTCATCATTTGGAAGTAGCGATGTTGATGAGCAGTAAGGTAGCCCTACGCTAAACCATACGAATACGAGCATTACACGTGATCCAGTTGAACTCCAAGGACTAAGTGCTTATGCGCCTTCACAGAACAAGGATGGGTTAGGTGATCGTTGTCTTCCAAAGCTTACTTGTATGGCATGATTATATGGTTAATTAAACTTGAGGTATATGATTTTTCTGCTTTTTATGTTTATGTCCTGGTGCTAAAAGGGAGAAGTGAAATAATTAAGTAACTAATTTAATTTAACTAATCCGCTAGGTTCTAACTAGTCCTAAAACCAACATCCATTCCCACTCTCCATACACATCCTAAACCAGTGTAACACTATTGGAATTACCAAATGCTAATTTTTATTGGGTTACCAAGTGTTCCGCGTATGCTCGAAGTGGTTGTACTGAGTGTGCTTACTTGTGAAAATTAACAAACCAATAAAAGCAACATCAATTAACTAATGAAAGCATTAAATAACTATAAATAACATCAAATTCAATAAATAAACTATTTTGAATGTTGCAAGGTTTATCACAAAGTTCGTCTTTATTTCTGGACACAAGGTGTGCTCAGGTACACAATGCTTGAATAAAGATCCATTCACTTTATGACTCCTACTGTGGGCACTCAAAAATAATTCTAACTCTAGAAAGGGAAAACTATAAGAGTTCAGGTAAGGGACTAAGAAACTAATGCCAAAACCAAGTGCACCCACCTCTTATTTATAGGTAACGAAACAGGTCTCGATATCATATGTCTAATATTGCTTGGCAGAATCCAATATCACAAACTTGATATTGTGGATTTGATATCATGATCCTGATATCACAGTTCATCATACCCCCATGATTGAATGAAAATTCATCCTTGAGTTCCGTACAAAATATTGGGAAGGTATGGGATTATTGACATGAAGTGATAGACTCAAAGTGCTCGGTGAACGGATCGACAAATATATTACAACATTGGTGTTCATACCCATTGTGGTGAACACCATACATAGATGACATCCATACCTTTATTTGATAGCTTGGAGAGAGAGAGAAAAGAAAATGATGTGCATTGCTACTAATGTCAAGACTGTGCACACCGTTGTTCATCCATGGCCATATAATGTGTGTTCCTTGCATGACTGCTTCAACTCTAGTCCATCTTGAGTGCTCCCTCCTATCCCAATCCATTGTTCATGTGATTGCCATCTGCACACACAACACAGTCGCAAATTAGCAAGGATAGATAAGATATAATGTGATTGATACCTTGCCTCGCTATGAAGCACATTGGCTAGGTTGTGGGTATGGTAGATACTAGGTTAGACGTTTGTAACTAGTGACTACCCAAGGTGTAGGAGTGAGGTAAGTAATGGAATGGAAAAATTTGTGCCAAGGCCCTCATGACTAAAAGCAAACCTCTAGTAGCAATAAGATGGAAAACAAAAGAACAAGGAAGAATAGAGAAATAACAACGATGAGGCCAATAAAACAAAATTGGATGTCATGGATGGTTGGAATGGGAAATGGTTGATTGCAGAAAATGTTTAAGGGAAAGAACTTTACGATTATACCATCAAGAAATGCTAGTGGGTCCTTCCCAAAGTAGACTCATGTCCTTTATGCCCTGACAAACCCACAAACCAAAGAGTCCATAGGCTTGAGGAATGACATATGGAAACAATAATTAAGAACTTACCCACAAGAGTTTACCAAAGAATAATAATGCGGCAAGCAAGATATAGAATGATCATAAAATCAGCAATGAGATGGAATAAGAAAAGAAATTTGGAAGAGAAGAGAGAATGGGATGGAATCCAAAGATCAAGGTTGTGTAAAGTCCCTTGTGTATTATGTGGTTAAGGTGACTTAATAGAATTCATTCCAAATCCAGATCAAAACTAACCACATCCAGTGACCTTGCATCAACACACTTGACCAACCCATCCTCTTGAAGCAACAAGAATGCGTCCATAGAGGCACCACCATTCCAACAAGAGAAAAATAGAGAAGTAGGAAGTGAAAAAGGGCCTTAGTTGAGGAAACCTTCAGGCATGGGTAACATGTCTTTCCAGTGCCATAACCAATGCTTGTGGCCCATGTTTCTTTATTATTTCTAAGGGGTGTGCTTTGAATTCTCACCAGTTTTTTTTTATTTTGTGTGAGAACCACACCATGCAAAGACTTATTTGATTTGGTCAACTTCCTGATATTTGGTCAAGAGCGGAATGGTGGAAGACTGTATGAAACACATCCAAGCATCCAAGAGAATAGCTAGCACAAATGCGTTGAATCCCCTTGAGGTCACACCATTTTCAATCCATTTGAACCTTTCCTTGGTTTGAAGAATACAAAGCCACCAATTCATTAATAAGTTTACATAGAAAAAGGGACAGTATAGTTCCAAGATCAAGGGAGACCATAAAGCTGAATGGATGAATGGATGATGTGGGCTCATTACCTGTTTTATCAAAAGAAGCCATATCTTAGTATCAACAGTAAAAGTCAAAGGTAAAAACCAAACATTAGCAATCAACACTATTATAGTATAATCCACCATCATGAGCACTTATTATGTGACAAGTAAGAATAAATCAAACAAAGAAATAGTAAAAATGTTAAAGATTGTGTAAAACAAAAATAAGTAAAGATGAATAATGTGTAAAACAAAAATACAAAAGGAACTGAGGGCTTGGAATGGTCAACATTGGTGGCCATCTCCCCCACGACTGAGTTGGAAGGAGGAGATTGAAATAATGACCAAGGTGGTTCATTTATAGAGGTGGTGTTAGTACTAGCCTTTTTAGGTTCATGGAAAGGTTTGGTTTGTTGGATGTTGACCAATAATTTCTTGTTTGGGCTTTCAAGTTTATAAATCATCATGGTTCTTAAAGGAAAAGTTTCATGAATGATGTAAGGTCCTTCCCACAGCATTTAAAACTTAGTTCATTGTGGCACATGTGTGGGATTCCAATAAAGAACCTTATCCCTTGGTTGGTATTTAACTTTGCTAATCCTTAGGTCATGATGTTGTTTGTTAAAGGCCTTGTGTAATTCATTAGATGACAGGGAAACTAATCGGTTCTCATCTAGCAAGTTAAGGTTCATTAACCATTCTTTTTATGCTAGATTGAGGTCAAGGTTAAGATCACATGCTGTGGATAGGGTATGAAGCTCAGCTTGAATAGGAAGCATTGGAAGTTTACTGTACACTAACTCATAGGAAGAGTAGCCTATAGGGAGTTTCCATGTGGAGTGGTATGCCCAAAGAGCATTATTCAGTTTGGTGCTCCAATCTCACCTATATTTGCTAATGGTTCATGTTAATATTTTTGTGTTCTCCCTATTGGTGACTTTGGCTTGACCGTTCAGGATGATATGGTGTAGTCAGCTTATGCTCAACTCCTAAGTATTGCATCAACTTTCAAAAAGTCACACGTGTAAAATATGTACCATTGTTAGAAATAAGTGTATGAGGCATGCCAAACCTGTTTATGATTTTTTGTTGAACAAATCATGCAGTGGTGATGATGTACAGTCTGTAACAGTGGCTACTTCTAGCCACTTTGTAAAATAGTAAACAACAACAACAATGTAGGCCTTTTCATTGGACATTGGTGTAATAGGCCCCATAAAATCAATTCCCCATATGTCAAAGGATTCTAAGGGTTGAATCCATTATTACGGACCCTCCATTCTAGTAGTCATTCCCCCATCACATTGGCAGCACCCATAGAATTGAAAGAAATGATGAGCATCCCAGAATAATGTAGGCCAATAATATCCTGCAAGTAAGATTTTAATGGTTGTTTGTCTCCCAATGTAATGATCCCCACAAGGGCCCTCATGAGCATTTTGGAGAACTTGCATTGATCTACATCGGGAACACACCATTGGACCAAGCCATCAGAACATACTTTATAAAGTTCGTTAATTTCCATAAAATATTTGGCTTAGTGAAGAAACTGTTATTTCTTTTTAACGTATAACCCTTGTGGTGTTTCTTGTATGAGGAGATAGGTAAGAATGCTACTATACCAATTTGTCTCTATGGTTAATTGATTGTTTACTACACCTACAAAGAGGAATTCATTGGGGAAATGGTTAGAAATTGGATATTCGTCCTCTTTGTTGTTCCATCGTAACCGAGATAAATGATCAGCAACAACATTCTGATTGCCTTTACAATCGATCATTGTAAGGTCAAACTCTTGTAGGATTACGAGACATTGTATGATGCGAGGGCTCACTGTTGGTTTATTCATTAGGAACCGAATTGCACTATGGTTTGTATGTACAAATATCTTATAGCCCAATACATAGTGCCTAAATTTTTCTAGTGTAAACACCACAACCATTAATTCTTTTTTTGTTGTGGTGTAATTGAGTTGTGCACCAACAATACTTCAACTTGCACAGTGAATGTAATAGGGTCATTTATGATCATCTAACTATGTAAGTATGGCTCCTAAAGCAAAGTTGGATGTGTCAGTCATTATGTAGAATGGTCTAGACCAATCAGGAGCTTGTAGAATGGGTGTTTCTATAAGCTTCTGTTTTAAGGTTTGGAAGGCTAGCTCACATTCCCTGGTCCATTCAAAAGGTATCTCCTTCTTCATTAGTTCTACCAAAGGTTTTGGAATCCTTGAAAAGTTCTTAATGAAGCATCTATAATAGCCAGTATGTCCAAGGAATGATTGGATATCTTTTATTATCTCAGGTTGACTAGTGATTCCTTGAATGACTTTAATCTTTTCAAGATCTACCTCTATCCCTATTTGTGAAATCTTGTGCCCTAATACAATGCCTTCTTGGACCATTAAATTACTTTTTTGCCAATTGAGCCTTAAGTTGGTTTCAACACATCATTTCAGTACTTTCTCTAATTGGCCCAATGCTTGCTCAAAGTCCAATCCATAGGTGGAGAAATCATCCATAAAGACCTCCACACCATTTCCTATTTGTTGCTAAAATATTCTTAGAACCAAATGTTGAAACATTGCTGAGGCATTGCACAAGCCAAATGACATCTGCTTATATGCAAAAGTTCCCCAAGGACTTGTGAATGTGATCTTGGCTTAGTCTTCTAGTGCTATTTAAATTTGATTGTATCCACTATAACCATCTAGAAAACTATAGTAGCAATGCCCTGCAATGGTGTCTAAGACTTGGTTGACGAATGGCAATGGGAAGTGGTCTTTGAATGTTGCTATGTTCAGTAGCCTAAAGTCTATACACAACCTTCATTTACCTTCCTTTTTAGGCACAATGACTAAGGGACTAGCCCATTCACTGTCAACAATGGGGTAGATGAACTCAACTTTTAGAAGTTGTTCAATTTCTTCTTTAACTACCTACTTAAGCTTTGGGTTTAGTCGCCTCTACGATTGTCATCGAGGCTTCATGGAGGGGTTAGTGTAAATTCTATGTTGGTATATCCTAGGATCTATTCTAGTTAATTTAGGATATGACCAAGCAAAGGCTTTGAACCATTTTTTTACCATTTTCAGCAATCTTTCTTTTTGTTGAGGAGCGAGCTTAGCGTTAATGATTACCAGTTTTCCATTTTTGAGAAATCTATACTCCATACTGATGGGAAATGGTTTTAACTCAAGGGGCTCTTAATTAAACTCATCAGGGATTTCCAACTTTCCCTAGTTGATATTTTTGATCTCAAGAACTAGAAATTGGCGATGGACTTGCTCTAATGTGTCTATGCTATTGATGTAGGCACAAGTCAAGCTCTCAGTTGGTTCTATGCATATAGTTGAGTTGCTCTCTTGGTTAGTTGTTAGCCACTGGGTGGCTTCCTATCTTGTGGCTACTACATAAAGGCATCTTTGTATGTTAGTTATTTATGCATAGTAGTTGCATGCAAGTAATGTTAAACATTGTACAGACCAAGCTTTTTGCACGCAGTTGCACCCTGTGTCATTGTATGCGATGCATAGAACTTTCCTCTTCTCAATCTTTCCAAATGTATTTTCCTTTGATATTTCTAGGAAAAGATCATGTATTCCTAGGCATGCATAAATTATGCTTAGACATGCTATTTCCAATGATTGGGAAGTCCCCTTTGCAGTTGTTGACTTGAATCACTAGGAAATCGGTTAGATACGACCACCCACAAATAGTGGTGACAATGTCCTCCACTAGTCCTAATGGGACAGTGATGGATTGGTTAGCCAACTCTAAAAAAATGTTACTCTTTTTTATTGGAGGCAGGTTTTAGGCCTTGTACATTTCTTGAGAGATTAAGTTGACACTAGAACTTGAATCCAAAAGAGCTTTACACAGCTCATTCCCAGTGATTTGTAAATATATAAGAGGACTCCCAGGATCAGAGAATTTCCTAAGAAAATAGCCAACTTTAATCTAGTTGGTAATGGCATGAGTCAACATGACTATGTGTGTTAGGTGCGATCTTTGGTTTGAAGGAAGCTCCTAAGATTCGAATGATGGGAAGGCATTTGGAGGATTAGTCGCTTGTGGTTGTGAGGACTTAGTTGAACTATTTTTTCTAAAGAAAGGTCTTTTCTTTATGCGGTTGTTTGAACCAATAGTAGGTTGAGGGTTAACAGCCCTTGTAGCATTGCATTACTGCGATTGGGTAGGGAGCTCACCCTGCATGACTGGAGTAGGTGGTAATGGAGCTAAGGATGGAAGAGGTGTGGTTAGATGAGAAGAATAGCATGTTTGTGGAACATCTCTCCTAGGAGAAGGAGTTCTATAGTATTCATGGACTTAGTAGTTAGGCTGAGAAGTAATGTGACTAGTAGAATCATGTGGAGAGATTGGCTGTTGCACGTAGTACCCGTATGGGTCAGGTTGATGGTAAGGGTACTATTGACATGGTGGTGGCATTCCCCATGATTGTGGGTGCTACCACTATTGATATTGTTCACTTGATTGTGGTGGAGCACCACTTGGATAATACATCAAAGATTGGTGGAACTGCCTTAGATTACCTTGAGGATAAGGTAACCTTCTAGGTGCTTGTAATCTGTTTAATCATGGGTTTAGTGCATACACCCCAGACTCCTACAGATGTGAGATTATTGGGTAACATCTCTTAGGATGGTCATATTGGCATATCTTACATCTACCATCATTGTCTATGTTTGAATCCATAACCTCCTCAATGATGGCAACTTTGCCCTTACCTTTGTTACATGCATATTTAGCTTCCTTCTTTTGCCTCCTCTCTGGGTTACTACCTTGCTCCTTAGACTCCTCTACTATTTTGAGAATGGTTTGAAATTTATTATCTAGGAAGTCCCACATTTAGTCTACCTTTGCTAATACATCTCATGCAAACTTTTGAATGGGCAAATTTTTCCTATTCACCATCTTTTCGAGTGATGACTCTTCTTCATCCTCACAAAATCTAACTTCCTTCTTTTGGAGGGAAGGATCTCTATTGTATTCCTCCACACTTTCTCTTTTTCTTAACTCATCTTTCTCTTTGGAAACTTGCTCTAATAATCTTTGCACTTGATGGGCTCTAAGCTCAGATAGTCTCCCTTGGACATAAGTCCCAAGGGTTCTTCACATTTCATACCTAAGAACATCTACGAGATGGCGTAGTTGTTCCCTATGCGAGTATCCATGGCTAGGGCAATGATGTAATAATGTATAATATCAGCCTATGGTAGCATCCAAGGGTTTGTGTCCTCCTTGTTTCCATCCTTGGATTTGCTTTCACAGATTGGAAACTTGGGAGTACATTTGATACTTATCATTGAATAGCTCTAACATGGTACTCCATCAATGAATGGATTCTAATTCTAAGGATTGATACCAGCTTTCCGCTTCTTTGATCAGTATCTGTGGAAACAACTTTAGTTTTTGCCACTCCTTTTCTATATTTTGCAAGGCACATGCATCATAGAATGCCTGTAGATGATTTTGAGGAACAACATTGTATTCCCCTTCAAATTGTGGCATATTGTTCATGTTTAATCTTTTGATCCTACTATTCTTTTAGTGCCTTGTTGGGATCCTAACAGCCTCAGTTATATCTAGCATACTTCTAGTAGCGAGTAGGGGTTCATCATGATCATATTCTCTATGGTGTCTATGATGCCTATGTTGTTTGCTACTCTCCCTCATTTCATGATGCATTTCTCTAGAAAGCCCTCTTTTCCTTTCTCGACTATTTTGTCTATGATCTTTATTTCACTTACCATTGTTTCTCTTTGCGACTGCGTCCAGATCTCAAAGGAGAGGGGGAAGGAGATGATGAAAGTGGAGAGGAAGGAGGACTAGCACCATGATGGTGTCTGTCACTTTCTCTTTGGTGGTCGCGACCTCGGCTGCAGTTACGATGGAAATTTCTATCATCGTCATATGTTTGTGTTCCTTTTTTAGACCCTTTGTGTCCATTCATATCAGAACATGGGTTATGAATAGTTGAGTGAAGATTCTGATAAATAACTCCTTGACCGAAGTCAATGAGAGGAACATCATTATGTGGAAAACCTCCCGAGGTAGGTTCACCACCCTCATTTTCACTTATGACATACAGGACATTCTAAGATTTCTTTCCCTTCATAGATTTGTAATGTCTATCCTATTGTAGGTCCGTTTGACATTGTGCCTTTGTGAGTCAATAATCTCTCAAATCTTGTTCATGCACAACGTACTCCGAATGTAAGTGCTACATACCAATTTGTGTGAGAGCATGAAGAAGCATGCTTGGGATTGAGCGATTGGGTGGTAACACTATGTTACCCTCTAAATAATGCCATCACAATTGTTCATCTTCGTGGAGGATAAAGGTAAAGTCTGGTACATACTTATCAGGATGAGTGTATACCAAGAAAAACTATTGGGGCACTAGCGGATCATCATCATGTGGACTACGCCTCCGACTATTCATTGTGTCAGACCTAGGTGGTGAAGCACTTTCATAGGAATAAGGAGACATGATTAATTCTTTAGTGTGAAATACTCTCTTTTCTATAATTATAGGATAACCAACCCTAAGGGTTTATTCCAATGATGGGAAGATTTCCTAAGTTCTAATCAGTGCACAAACAACAAAGTCCCTGGAAATGGTGCCAATGATGAGCGGCAAGGTATCCCTACACTCAACCATATGAATATGAGCATTACATGTGATCCGATCAAACTCTAAGGACTAAGTGCTTATGTGCCTTCATAGAACAAGGATGGGTTAGGTGATTGTTGTCTTCCCAAGCTTACTCATATGGCATGATTGTATGGTTAAGTAAACTTGAGGTATATGATTTTTATGTTTATGTCCTGGTGCTAAAAGGGAGAGGTGAAATAATTAAGTAACTAATTTAATTTAACTAATCCACTAGGTTCTAACTAGTTCTAACACTAGCGTCTGTTCCCACTCTCCATACACATCTTAAACTAGTGTAACACTACTAGGATTACCAAATGCTAATTGTTACTAGGTTACCAAGTGTTCCGTGTATGCTCGAAGTGGTCATACTGAGTGTGCTTACTTGTGAAAATTAACAAACCAATAAAAGCAAAATCAATTAGCTAACAAAAGCATTAAATAACTATAAATAACATTAAATGCAATAAATAAGCTATTATGAATGCTACAAGGTTTATCACAAAGTTTGTCTTTATTTCCGGACACAAGGTATGCTCAGGTACAGAATACTTGAATAAAGATCCATTCACTTTATGACTCCTACTGCGAGCGCTTAGAAATAATTCTAACTCTGGAAAGGGACTAAGAAACTAATGCCAAAACCAAGTGTGCCAACCTCTTATTTATAGGCAACAAGACAAGTTCCGATATTGGATGTCTGATATCACCTGGTAGAATCTGATATCGTAAACCTGATATAATAAATTTGATATCACAGTTCATTAAATGCCAAGGCAAATGGAAGCTTCTAGTTGTTGAAAGGATTTCAAAAGTGAGTACTAGACAAGTGTTAGAGGCACCCAATTGTAGGATAGTGTAAAACTCTTACTGGAAGAGCTCAAAACAACCGAAAACTTTGCTTTTCACCAAAGTGCAACTCACAAAAAGCATCACACATTTTAGAAGTGGCTACAACTAACTACTACTAGTAGTCTATCGCAGTCAATTCAAAAATACTACTAGAAGTCTTCTTGTCATCCAAAGAGAGTTATGCCAAGGGAAATGAGAGCTTTTGGTTGCCAAAAGACTTCTAAAAGTAATTTTTAGATGAGTTATAAAGGCACCCACTTCCAGGATAGTGTAAAACTCTTATCGAAAGAGCCTGAAATGACTAGAAGCTTCAATTTCCACTAAAGTGTAGCTCACCAGAAGCATGAAACTTTCTAGAAGAGGTTGTGACTGACTGCTACTAGTGGTCCATTAAAATCATTCAAAAATACTTTAGGAACCTTCCTATCATCTGGAAGCAATGATGCTAAGGTAAATGGAAGCTTCCTATTGCCGAAAGGCTTTTGGAAGTAATTGCAAGACAAGTGCTAGAGGCAACCACTCGTAGGATAATGTAAAATTCTCACCAAAAGAGCCCAAAATGATCGAAAGGTTCAATATTCACTAAAGTGTAGCTCACCAAAAGCATGACACTTTCTAGAAGAAACTACAATAGACTACAACTAGTAGTCCATTGCAGTCAATTCAAAAATACCACCGAAAGCCTACTAGTCATTTGGAAGAAGAGATGCGAAGGTAAATTGGAGTTACCAATTACTAGAAGGCTTCCAGCATTGACTACAAATCGAGTGCTAAACGCATGCACTTGCAAGATAGTGTAAAACTCTCACTAGAAGAGCTCAAAATGATCAAATGCTTTGATCTTCATCAAAGTGTTGCTAAGCAAAAGTAGGACACTTTCCGGAAGTGGCTGCAATAGGATTGCTACTAGAAACTCATTGTAGTCCATTGAAAAATACTATCGAAAGCCTTCCAATCATCTAGAAGCATTAATGCCAATGTGACAATTGAAAACATCAATGGTTGTAATATTGAGGGGTTTGTAGGCACACAGCCTTGACCCCACCTCCGCTTGAGGGCCTTTGTTGGGAAACAGAGATGGAGTGCCCTAGACAATCTTATCAATCAAATAGGGCATTCACTGGTAGCAACTGAGGTATTAGGTGCAACTAGGGATGGCATGGTTAGCCAAAAATGCGAGTGCTGATGGTGTTCTCGATAGTACTGAGGCTGACTAAGCCTGAGCATAGCAGGGTCTCACATTATGAGAACAATAGTGCAAGTGTGTAAAATAATGAAGAAAGCATAAATGAGATGCTAAATGTTAAAGAAAATGCTTAAAATGCAAAGGAGTTTGGGAGAAAGAAAGGATGATACCACCTCAGATGGGGAGCATAGCAATTACAAATGAGCTTTACAAAGGTATGTGATGGTACGAAAAAGTGTAGTAGCAGTGTAGCCAGAGTCTTTGAGGTATCCCAGGATGAAGACTGACATCCACTGCAAGGTCTGTGCCTACTAGTTTAGCTACCACAGTGTCTTGCAGGCTTACAGTGCACTATGGTGTTGAGTGGGACACAAAGGTGTTTCCAAGATTTTGATATGCTCCAGTGTATGAGGTGCTCAAGGTGCTTTATGTGACAAATGATGCTCTGAGATGCTAATGCCCACTACTAGAATGAAAATGCCAACCACTAAGGTGTGGAATGTAGGGGTATTTATAGGCTTAGGGTTAGTGTGAAGTGTGGATTGAGTGCCACTATGCTCACCTTTGCAATGCTCCTAGTGGGACAACTGGTGCTACATTTTGATATGCTCTATTGGACCCCGAGAGACTAGCAGACTAGCTATGCTACTAAGATTGCATGTACAAAGATCACAATGTACTTGCAAATAGTGCAAAATAGTGTAATTTTGAGGCTATGCTCCGGGATTACGTTCTCTCCTCTTTTGAGTGGAATCAAGTGTAGGTATAATTTTGGGACATAAGGGGAGGTACAAAAAGAGTGCAAGTTGTTGATCCTACTTGTCGGAAGAGTGTTGGAGTTAGAATGAAGGCCTGTCCTGGAAGCTTTTGAAGGTAGTTTCTTGTTGCTATGCTAGCTACACTCTGGAGCATAGCACAACAGTTAGGAAATTCTTGCAAAAACTAAAGTCCAATGTTGCTACGCTTGCTACACTATACAGCATAGTAGGATGGGATAGAGCATAGCACAAACACTTAGAAAAATCTAGAAAAAATTGCAGTCTTTGTTCTTACTAGGCTAGCTATGCTCGAGAGCATAGTAGAAAGGGTAGCTTCAAGAGTTAGAAAATTTGCCAAATGCTTCTTCCATGCTAAGCTAGCTTGGCAAATTTTGGCTTGACACTAGTATAGACTAGTCACTGGAGTGTTGCTACACTTGCTATGTTGGAGAGTGTAGCAAAAGGGACATGAGCATAGTAAGACACTTAGAAAAATTTCTACAGATGTTGTTTGGCACTTAGAAAATTTTGCAAATATGGTCATGTTACATGCTACACTAGCTATGCTCTAAAGTGTCGCCCCAACAGTGGGATCATAGACCAAACACTTAGAAAAATTTTCCTTGTGTTGAAACTTAAACAAATTTGCCTTTGTAGTGCTACTGCCCAAATCTGGTGGTGTTTTAGCCAAGGTAAATGGGAGTTTTTGGTAGCCGGAAGGCTTCCAGTATTGATTGCAAGCCTAGTGCTACATGCACCCACTCACAGGATAGTGTAAAACTATCTCTAGAAGAGCCTAAAATGATTGGAAGCTTCAATTTTCACTAAAGTGTAGCTCATTGGAAGCAACACCTATTCCAAAAGCAGCTGCCACAAGATTGCTACTGGAAATCCATTGAAAAATATTTTTGAAAGCCTTCTTGTCATCCAAAAGCAACAATGCCAAGGCAAATGGGAGATTCCAATTGTTAAAAGGCTTCTAGAATAGATTGCAAGCCCAATGCTACATGCACCCACTCATAGGATAATCGAAAACTATCTCCAAAAGAGCTCGAAATGATCAGAAGCTTCGATTTTCACTAAAGTGCAACTCATTGGAAGCATGACACTTTTTAAAAGTAGCTGCGACCAATTTCTACTAGTAGTCCGTCGTAATTAGTTCAAAAATACTGCCAGAAGCCTTCCCATCATTCAAAAGCAATGATGCCAAGGCAAATGAAAGCTTTCGGTTGTCGAAAGGCTTTCAAAAGTGACTATGAGATCAATGCTAGAGGCATCCACTTGTAGGATAGTGTAAAAGTCTCACTGAAAGAGCTCAAAACGATTGAAAGTTTCGATTTTCACTAAAGTGTAGCTCACCAAAAGCATGACACTTTCTATAAGTGGCTCTGATAGACTGCTACTAGCAATCTATTATAGCCAATTCAAAAATACTACTAGTAGCTTACCAATCATTCGAAAGTAGCGATGTGAAGGCAAATGGGAGCTACTAATTAATGAAAGGCTTTTGAAATTAATTGTGAGCCAAGTGCTAAATGCACCCACTTGTAGGATAGTGCAAAACTCTCACCAGAAGAGCTCGAAACAACCAGAATCCGTGATTTTCACTAAAGTGCAACTAACTAGAAGTAGGATACTTTCTGAAAGTAGGTGCAATAGGATTGCTATTGGTAGTCTATCACAGTCCATTTAAAAATACTGCCAAAAGCCTTACAGTCATTTGGAAGTAGTGATGCTAAGGTAAATGGGAGCTTTCGGTTGCCGGAAGGCTTTTGGTATTGATTGCGAGCCTAGTGCTACACACACCCACTAACAGGATAGTACAAAACTATCTTCAGAAGAGCCCAAAATGATTGGAGGCTTTAATTTTCACTAAAGTGCAACTCATTGAAAGAAACACCTTTTCCAAAGGTAGTTGAGATAAGACTACTACTAGTAGTTCATTGAAAAATACCACTGAAAGCCTTCCTATCATATGGAAGTAGCAATGCCAAGGCAAATGGAAGATTCTAGTTTCCGAAAGGCTTCCAAAATCAACTACAAGCCTAGTGCTACACACACCCACTTGCAGGATAATGTAAAACTATCTCTAGAAGAGCCCAAAACAATTAGAACCTTCAATTTTCATTAAGTACAGCTCACCAAAAGAATGACACTTTCCAAAAGCAATTGTGATAGACTACTACTAATATTCCATCATAGTTAGTTCAAAAATACTACTAGAAGTCTTCTCATCATGTGAAAGCAACATGCCAAGGCAAATGGAAGCTTTTGATTTCTGAAAGGCTTTTGAAAGTGACTATGAGACAAGTGCTAAAGGCACCCACTCACAGGGTAGTGTAAAACTCTCATCGAAAGAACATGAAATGATTGGAAGCTTTTATTTTTACTAAAGTGTAGCTCATTGGAAAAATTATGCTTTCCAGAAGCAATTGTGATTGACTACTACTAGCGGTCCATTGTAGTTAGTTTGAAGATACTACCAGAAGACTTCCTGTCATTTGAAAGCAACAATGCCAAGGCAAATGGGAGCTTTCGATTGCCAAAATGAGATGTGTGATAGAGGCACCCACTCATAGGATAGTGTAAAACTCTCATTGGAAGAGCCTGAAACAACCAAAAGCTTTGATTTTCACTAAAGTATAGCTCATTGGAAGCATCACACTTTTAGGAAGTGGTTGCGCCAGACTACTACTAGTAGTTTATCATAGTTAGTTCAAAAATATTACATGAAGCCTTTCCATCATCCAGAAGCAATGATGCCAAGACAAATGAGAGCTTCTAGTTGTTGAAAGGCTTCTAGAAGTGACTACAAGATGAGTGCTAGAGGTACCCACTCGTAGGATAGTGTAAAACTCTCACCGAAAGAGCTCAAAACAACTAGAAGCTTTGATTGTCACTAAAGTGCAACTCACCGAAAGCATGAAACTTTTCAAAGGTGATTGCAACAAACTATTACTAGAAATCTATCGCAGTGAGTTCAAAAATATAGCCAGAAGTCTTCCCATCATCTGGAAGTAGAAATGCCAAGGCAAATAGGAGCTACTAGTTGCCAAAAGGCTTCTAGAAGTGACTGTGATATGAGTGCTAGAGGCATCCACTTGCAGGATAGTGTAAAACTCTCATTGGAAGAGTTTAAATCAATTAGAAGCTTTGATTTTCACTAAAGTGTAGCTCATTGAAAACATGACACTTTGTGGAAGTGACTATGATTGACTGCTACTAGTAGTCCATTGTACTCAATTCAAAAATATTGTCAAAGGCCTTCCTATCATCCAAAAGCAACAATGCCAAGGTAAATGGAAGCTTCTGGTTACCAGAAACCTTCTAAGATTGAGTACGAGCTAAGTGCTACACGCACCCACTCATAGTTGTCATTGTTTTACTACAAGCAAGTGCATTACGCAATTTGTCACACCCACCTAAATAAGAAAATATATTGTGCAAATGAATAGAAACTAGTAATAGGGGTTTTATATTATGACATTGCATCCAATTCAAGAGGAGTAGTAGAAACAAGGTGCATGGTGATAATACAGGTATGTATTGATGTTTAATTTAATCTTGAAGTTATGTTTATTGTTACAATGTTTGTATATTGTAGTATTGTTCTTTTAGTTAGCAACCAAAAAATTTATTTTCTTTAGATGCGAGGACGACAAGAGAATGCTAATTTCTAGGAAACAACATAGCAACATGAAATACAAGATCCACCAATTGGCACTTTCTCAAAAAATGAATTAAGATGGTCCTATTGCTACGACGATGCCTTTGCTTGGATATATGAAGAAAGAGTGGATAATTTTATTGTAGGTAAATAGAAAAATGAAATGTTTCTATGTGAATTTTTCTATAGGAAGAAAAACCAATAGAAATGGGCGAAGGGAACTTACTCTTAAGCAAGCCACTACACTTGTCGTAAAAGGTAGGTTTTCTTGAATTTCAATATTCCTGAATAATGTTTATTAAATAATTAGTATAATGCATATTATTGGAGAAGTGCCTAATGTCCATGCATATACATGAATCAGTTATCATTGTTCATATGGGCCGAATGTTACCGTACGGGTGGTAATTATAGAAGGAATAAAAAGAAACAAGATTGGTAGAAAAACTGGTTGCCAATGTAATTTCATAGTTTGCATTATGCATAGCGCTGAGCATGTTGCATGCATTATATATAAAGAAATGAATTATGTTAACACATTGGGAGCTTATTATCGTGGCTTGCTTGGTCCCATGGCCAATAGAAGAGATGCTCAGTCAATCCATATTTTCCCTAATATACGTCAAAAGATAGTCTCATTATGGAAGGAAGGATTTCCGGTAGATATGATTTATGAGAGATATATTAAGGATCTATTCAATGAAGGGAAAGAATTCAAGGTATCTCAAAGTGGGACATGTTTCTTCTAATAAAGAACATTTACAACATTTGTAAAGATGTTACACTAGAATACAAAAAAAGTAAACATGATAAAATTTGCATGAGGTTATGGTACCAAAACACCATAGATTTCTTCTTTTACTATCAAGAGGAGAACATCAAATAGTCTATCCCAACAATCATTGGGTTGCAATCGCCATGGATGCTAAAAAAGATAATTATTCTATCTCAAAACAACATACTTGTTATGGGTTCAACCTTCAACACCAACAAATATGTTTTAAGTAAATATTTGGGTTTTTTTTATCAACCATGTACCAAGAATATTGTGTATTGCAATTCGCTCATTTTTCTAATATTAATGGTATTTTCCTAAACAACTCCATCTACACACAATCATGGCTTTTGATTCATACTACAATGGACTTCCTATAGCATGGGTGATCTCCTCTAGTTTATAGAGAGGGATATCACAGCTTGGCTTTTAATATTGATGAGAATATGCAGGTTTCTAGAGCCATGATGGATAGTGAATGCTTTCATGCTAGATGATTCAAAAGCTAAAATGAATGTTGTAAGGTAACAGTTAACAAAAAAAAAATTTAATTTAATTATTTAAAATTTTAGATCAAAAGATGGAGATATCAGAATTGAATATGCAACATTATGTGCAATATTTAGGTCTACATTTGGTTGTCATATTTTTCTATGCATTTGGCATGTTTGGAGGGCATGGAGTAATAACTTGGCAACTAAGGTTAGAGATTCCACAACTAGAAAGGCAATGGCAGCACATATGAACTTTATTATGAATGAATGCAAAACACCTTTTGATGTTGAGGTGGAAATCAACAAGTTTGTCAATGAGCATCAACATGATATTCATTTCATCAATTACCTTAAGAGCCAATGGCTGAATGGAGAAATATTTCATAAGTATATATTTAATTAATGTTGCAATTACAGTTTTATTAAATTTAAATGTTATATTCCATTATTTTTTTGTTGCTATGGGCTCAAAGGTTCATTTTTTAGGGATGTAGGCAAAAGCCTATCATGATATTCCTCATGCTCAACAACACACAAACAATGCTATGGCATCGTATCATGGATTTTCAAAGGGAAAATTTTTGAGAAATATCAAAAATAGGAAATATCATCGCATCGATTGGCTTATATGGACCTTGACAAAGGTACAACTGTATTACTAGAACAATGCAAGACTTAAGCTACAGGGTATTTGATAAATAGAAAGGATAAATAAATCAATAAGAAGTTATGGAAAAAGGCTATTGAAATCTATGATGATGATTGCAAACAAGTCCTTGATAGAGAAGATGAATATCTTGTGTGTAGTCAAAATTATTTAAAATGGGATACATGGTACAAGGTCTCGAAGGTGTTGTCCTTCAATATTTTTTGTGAGTGGAGATGGTCCAGCCTCGATTATATTTGTAAGCATTTAATGAAAGTTTTGATATTAGTGAAAGAACATAACAATGCATATAAGTTCTGCTTCAAAGATGAGTATTTTGATTCAAGAATCCCTATTGAGTTGAATTCATTTATGCCTCATGAATTTCCTAGTCGTGAAGAGGCATCACAATTAAGGATGATACCTCAGAGATTTAGATCAACCATCAAGAAATCAAATAGCAATGTCACATAGAGCAGTGTTGTATCTTCTCATGATCACAACAAAAATGACATTTAGGCATCAAATGAGCAATTTGAAGCATTTAAGGATAATGTAGATGCAAGATAGACAGAAAAAATACCAAAATTAAAAAAGGCATTAAAAAATTTTGAAAAGAATATTCCCACAGATAGAGAGAGTGTTATAGAACTTGACAAATATGTAGAGGAGATTCAGTTTAAGGTTTTGTTTTTAGTGAATGAAAATGGTCTGAAAAGTAACAAAAGATTGTCAAGTTGAGATAGCCTTATAAAAAATTGACAATAGAAGCTACCTACTCCAAAATGTCGTAGAAAACCATTTATAGAAGGTAGTGACACATTCTTGATCCAATGACCTGAATTTGATTATCTAATTTACTCTTGTTAAGTGTAATAGTGTAATAATTCTTATTTTTTATTTATTTGTAGAATGTGATGAAGATTGCCAAGCTTACAACCGAAACTCATCTTCCTCACATTCAAATCTGCACTATTGAATGCTCGAGTTGCATGACGAAGAGAGGTTGATGATGTTCGCTACTTTAGGATTACGTAGAGCACATACTTTTCTTATAGATGCTACAAATTTTGTCCCCAATCATGTTATCTCTTATTGTAGCATTGATGTGTTCTTTGGATGTATGGACTTGAACACTTACTATAATAGATACATACAGCAAGAAAATTTTTGATCTATTCTTTTCTGATAATATGCTCATCTTTAGTTCTATTTATTTTTCTTCATTGTAAAATGGTAATTCATACCTCTTGCAATTAGCCCAATTTGCCAAATTCTGTGACAAGAATTTATTTTACTATTATGTTGTAACTGTGATTTTCTATATAAGTAGCAATTCACCTAATTTAATGAATGCGATGACATGCGTATCGCATCATATTCCAACTACAAATTCGATGCAGGTTGTAGGCATTCGCAGTTGACGTTAATGCTTCTTGCACATTGCTCACAATCAATTTGTGCAATTTCATGTGGAATGCATGAAGTCGTTAACTAGAAACATCAGCGTTTATTGATAGTGCGAACCCATGCTAGTCATAATGCATCATTGAACTGTGATTCATAGTATATAGTACAAGTTGCATTTTACCAACTTCAGTTGTGAGTTTGATGCGAATTGCACGACACTCATAGTGAGATACTGCCATCACATGTGAGTCACAATCTTTTGGTAAATTGCAAGTCACACCATTTCATGCAAGATGCACATTGAAATCATAAGCTGTGAGGTTCATGCTATTCACAGGAAGGTCACACTTTTTAATGGAACTACAGCCCACCGTGTTTCACAGGAAGGTCACACTTTTTAATTGAACTACAGCCCACCGTGTTTCATGCGATATGCAGTTCACATTTTTAAAATGCGACCCAGATGCAAATTGTAGTAGCTTGCATCGCAAGAATTTTTTAAAAAATAAAAACAGGGCTACCATGAAAAAAACTCACATTTACCATTTGAACATCACTCGTAGTCAAATGCAAAGAACAAGAGTGCACTAGAAGGGACATCGTCGTTGCCACCACAAATAGTTGACAGCACAAATCTAGAGCACAGATAGCAATGACAAGCAAGGTAAGTTCATGTTTGCACAATTTTTGAATTGTGATTTGAAATTTAGTGTCCAAGGGTTTACTATGAGTCTATGCGATGAAAATTTTTAAATAAGGTTTAGAATAGCCTTCGCAACTAATTTTCTTCATTGTGCATTTTGATTTTTCTGTACAAGTTTGTTTAAATTGCAGTTTTTTGGTGTCTAAGGTAGAATTGGCAGTGTTGGTTTAGGATGTCCATTTAACAGCGGCAAAGTAGCAACGTCGATGATTCGCTAGGGTTTAGGGTTTAATAGTCACCTTAATCTTTGAAATCAAATGCTCAATCTCCTTCATAGTCATGACAACCTTCACTCTCATAGCTTGGCCACAAACCTGCTCCAAAGTTGTGTAGCTTTTGTCATTGCATTTTCTTGTGGTATTTTTTTTCTATGTGACAAGGAACCACTAGTGTAGTCATTGCATCCCTGTAAATAGAACAAGAAGATGATGATGACTGTTGTGGGCTGTCTAACCTTTTGTTCTCCTCAGCTATACACTAATAGTTTCTCATTATTTGATTTCTCTATTACAAAAATTTGCAATCTAAAATTAACAAATATTGACAGTAGAGATAACAGTTGTAAACAAACTATGCACAATAACATGAGAACAAGACCAAAAATAACGTAGAAAGCAACCTTTCATATTCTTAAAACACAAAGATACAATAAGTACAAGAAAATGCTTACACATAATTGAAATAAACACCTCACACTCTTAAGCTGAACATACCATAAATAAGAATCCCAAGGGACAAAATAACTTGAAAAAAAACCATTAAATTTAACCTCCAAATTAAACGTGCAATAGATACCAGTACATCTAAAACTCAATTTTCTATAAAAATTCAAAAACTCAACTTTTAATTTTTAGAGAAGAAAAAGCATTAGTGAAGTAAACTCACATGTCTAACATTTGCCCTATTGTTTGTCTACTCTACCATGTTTTCTGTATTATACCCACTATAATACTTTGCATATAGTTTGTCTTACAATAATTAGTACATAAGATGGATAGAAGAAACTATCTAGATGGTAAAGTGATCTAGTTATTAATGTTTTGTGAAGTTTTCTATTATCATGTCTCTTCCTTGTATTATATAACAAGGGATCCATATTCAAGTAAATATATTTTTACAATTATATTTATCACTCATCATAGGAACCAAATATTATTATAATAATTTTATATGATACACATACTACAATATTAACATATTACAAGTTATTTAAATAATATAACTAAGTTTCAATAACCTAAAACATGCATGACCAAGCATTGTCACTAAATCACACGTAATTGAGTAGTCTTCATGAATTAAATAGTTATCATATAAATCATGTGCTATGAGTTAATAACTAGTGTCTTGAAGGAATAATCATCCTCACTACATTATGCATGACAGAGCCACATCCTATATTTTTAAGTTACAATATAAATTATGTAAGATCAATTTGACAAGTTCACTAGCCCGACCATAGCATCAAGCAACTTCACAAGCTTAAGAAAGCTACCTAAGAAAATGTCTGTAACTACAACTTAAGACTCCTCCACCAACTTGCCTCTGTGCCAAATGAGATGCATCCACAACCTAATGGAATCCTCAAATTTTACTTGTCCACCATTGACCCATTCTTTACCTATGCCATCAAATTTGATCCCACCATAATAGACATATAGGGAGCAATGGCTAAAGCCATGGAGTTAGAACAAATTACTCTCATGAATAGCATCCAAGCCCAATTTGGGATGATGAGCATTAGTAATCCTATACAATCTAACACTCTACCCCTACCAACTTTCCCAATGACCAATGCTATATTCCAAACTTTCACTCCTTTTCAACTAACTCAACCTTCAAACAATCATTTTCAAGGTCCCACATCTTCTTCATTCCTACCATCTAACACTGGTTTGAATAATGACCAATCGAAGACCTTAATTTAATCCATTATAAACCCAACTGGGATATCTAATCCTATTGAAACCCCAACTCAAACTCAAAATCAGATGATCCAAATATTAACTTCACTTTAGAAGCTTTCAAATGAAGTAGTTGAACTAAAGTGGAACAACAACAAGGGTCCTATACAATCTGAAAATCCAAGTTCATTAGTCAATGATGATTATTGTTGTTTCCATAACACGAGGTAACATTTTGAGAGGACTTGTCCTTAATTCTTGGCATTATATGATGATAATGCCTAGAGTCAACAAAATGGGAAACCCCCTATTATGGTCCTTAATGTACATCATGAAATAGAAAATGAATAGGCTTCCTCATTAGAATAAGTTATGGTAAGCAACCCCAACTTACATAACACTCACTACCATAGACTTGGTGACATCATGAATGACACACAACAATAAACTAGGAATGATTTGTATACTTCTCCAAATAGAAGAGCTCATAGTCAAAACAACATGAATACTAAGATCGGGTCATCCCAAACAAATGCTCCACAATGACCAAATCCCCCTTCTATACTTAGAAGAGCACCACCTCAATAGGAAGCCAAGGATGAGCATAAGACTTACGATCTAGTTGAGGATTTAAAAAGAGTTAAAGCCAACATTTCAATGTATGATCTCTTACACTTTAATGAAATGAAAGAGATGATTTACAATATAGTTTATACGCTTAAAAATGAAAAAGAAAAATCCCCAATATTCAAAGGGCAAGTTCACTTCGTAGAAAGTCCTAACACACTATCAATACAAAATGCAAACAATTCCATGTCAAGCAAGAAAGAGCAACCTCCTTTCTTAACAATGCTAATTATTTTAGGAAAGAACATTCATAATTGTTTGATGGATTTTGGGGCAACCATTATTGTCATGTCACTCGAGGTATGTAAAACCTTAGGAGCATGGATGTTACCACAAACTAGAAGTGTGATTCAACTTGATGGGTCTAATGTACCTATAGTAGGGTCATTAAAAGGAGTGAAAGTACAACTTAAAAAATACCCTACATTTACATGTTACACATATATATTAGTAGTTGACATGTCACCCACTTATGGTGTGCTCTTGTCTAGGAATTTTAGAGCCAAGTTTGGGGGCATCTTTAGGTTAGATTTCTCAAAACTGTTAATCCCTATCAAAGAGAAATCTGAATACATGATTACACCAAGAGAGCCTTTCTACAAACAAGTAGTTACAACCTTTGATCATCAAAATAAATCTTTGGAAAATTTAAACACTAATCTTTATGTTGGAGATATTGAGGTTGAGTGTGGCAAACATGTTAAAAATGACCACATGAGTGAAATTACAAAAACAAATCCTTTTCCTTATATAGATTCCACCCAACCCTCTCAAACTTCTAGAGAAGGTGAAGAAATCTATGAAGATACCTTGCCTAGAAAGGAACTTCTTCTGAGTGATCCACCACCTTTAGGGGAGGAAAAAGACATAAATAAGATTCTATCCCTTAAAAAATTAGAAGGTGCACAAAATTTTGATGATGTATCCATTGAACATGTTTCTAGATAAGTTATATTCGATGACTTACCAAAACTTAGACCAAAGATTGAAACTCATATGAAAGAAGAACTTAATGAACTTCTAGGATCTAAATTTATTCATCTTATGAAACATTCGAATTTAGTGCTTGATAGAAAGCGAACAAGTGGATTAAGATTATGTCTTAATTTTCATAATTTTAATCATCAAAAAATTGTTAAATGATGGCTTGACAAGAAACATATAGGTAAAGCCTTTAAGATAGGAGACCTAGTCTGAAAAAGAGGTAGAGCATTTGGTCAAACCAATCTTCAAAGTAAGTTCTCTCCAATGTGGTCTGGTCCATTCCAAATTACAGATGTCATTGCCTCCAATGTATACAAAATTGCTAATTTGTAAGGACATAGGTTACATAGAAATTTTAATGCATTTCATTTGAAGCATTTCTACTCATGTACCTCACGTGAACACTTGGTAGATTCTTAGTTGCATGTTTTCTTCCTCTTCGCCATGCATTTCATTTGTATATAGTTGCATTTGCATAGTTTCTTTGCATTTCAATCATTTTTTCTTAGCATATTGGTTTTGGTTTGATTTGTGCTTTTCATATGATTTTAATAATCATTATGATTGTTTAAGTTACTAGGCATTGGGTCATCATAACATCATTTAAAAATAATGTAAGGCTAATGCTTTATATAATATATCCTATTTCTATTACATGAAATCCCCCTGTATATTATCTATTCCAATAGTGCTATGACTTTTCCTGATCAATTTCAAGGTTTTAGTTTTATTTGTATGTTGGATTATGGTGGACGAGATTTATGCTAACTTATCATGTAATCATCATGATCATATGAGTGTAGGATAGGTGACGTTGGAGAATGGTTAGCCACAATCACTAGATAACCTTGGAAAATTCCATTTTTCCTCTCATAAGCCCTAGCCCTCAAGTATGATGATCCATGGCTATCCTATGATCAACAAGGTGGAGTGTGTTTATATCCACCTAGTAATCCTTAGTCACCTAGGAAACCTACTATGATGCCATCAAATTATAATTAAAGGCACATACACAAGGGTTGAACTACACCATGGGCAAAGTTCCAAAAGGATCGTGTTCTTTGGTAGTGTAGTTAATCGGCTAGACTCGTGTAGGAATTCCTACCTTAAGAATGAAGTACACCATGAGCAGAGTTTGCTAAAAAAAAAAAAAACAAAAGAAAATAAAAGAGATGAGGACCATGTTCATTGGTAGTGTAATAAGTTCTTAAGTGTGATGGGATCTGACAGCTATCCTCATCCTAGCCTTCATTCTCCTTTTAAACCTATTTTTCCATTTTTTTTTAAAAAAAGAAGAAAAGTGAATAACCCCTTTTTCACCCATTCCCTTTCAAAATAAAAATAAAAAAAAATTCCAAGGAAAAATCTAAAAGTTGCGACTAGTCATGATCTAACTTAAGCTTGTCTTCCTCATTAAGTTTGGCATAAGNGATTATCTATTTGTTGTATCTCATTTGAAAATTTCTATGGTTTTGCTATTCTTACACTTACATGCAATTAAATTTTAGGGGCTAAGTGTTGATGTCAACCTCACCCATGCTAGGCATGTGGCCATGATTAATAGTTTTGATACTACAAAAAAAATATTATCAAACTTCACAATTTCATTATTTCAAAATATGTTAAATATTTAAAACACTTTCAAATTGTTTAGAAAAAGTCATATCATAGAGATGATCTTTGAGGGATCCATGAAATATGTATTCATAAACTAGCATAAGTTGCTCTAAATCATCATAGTAGCCCAAAAGCTTTATCAAATTCTCATGATTCACTCAGGATAAAAATAGAAGTTGAAAGTTTTAAGTACCATAAAACTATTAATACTACTATTAGGAGCTTGCTAAAATAGAAACAATATGGTTCTCAACATATTGAGTGATAAGCTTGACCTCATTGAGAAACTCATCTTTCCCTTGAATAGAAAATGTTGATAAGCCTTTAATTACTATTTTGGTTCTATTGCGTAACTTTTCATAAAAAATTGATCCAAATCCTCCACTGTCTATTTCACATGTGAATTGCTATGTGGTTGAGATCATTTCTTTCATTGTGAATGATGTGCATTGTGAACTCTTTGGAATTGCAACATTCAATGATGATCCTACATTTCATTGCCAAAACTTGTTATGAAATAATTATGACAATACAAACAAGACTATACAGGCTTGACGTCAACCAAAAGACACTACCACCTTTTTTTTGTTTGATTTTACTTTTGCAAGGTCTATCCCTTCTAAGATACCAAATGATGCCAATTGCCAATAAAGTAAATAATAGCAAACTAATACCAATGGCTTCCCCCAATTTCCACACTATGGTTCTTTAAAATTGGAACTAGGAACCATTCATCTTCATTCATCTTAATAAGTTCAGCCTTTTTCATTTTTAAGTCACTAGACCCTTTGAAATCCTACTCTGTTTTGTAAACTTGAGAAAATTATTACTCTTTAAAATTAAGATATTCAAGCTACCTTGGAATTTCACCACTAAAGTTATTATTCTGCACAAACCTGTACAATAGAAAGGAATGCACCTTGATAAACATTGTTTTTCTCAAACTTTAAATATTCAAAAATTGATGCCTACAATTCTCATAGTTTTTTTAAATTTAGTTAGCCAAGCTAGAAGGTGATTGCTGAGATGGTTATTCCTTAAATTCCTGCAAGACATTTAAACTAAATATAATGTGTTTACAGTTAAAATCTAAAGACTAAAAGCAATGGATGTGAATTTAGAGAGGGTGTGACATTGTATACAACATGGTCAAATTAGATAGGTCTGACTAAGGTCCTTCTAGCCAATTGTTAGAAAGATCCCTACAAATATATAAATAAGTACCTTATTTAGAGAATCAGTTGCTTAAATCTATGGTTATGTACAAAACTCTACTTGAATTACTTCAATCTTCACATACAGATATAGTAAACCCATGAGATTTCCCAAACTCTAAGATATAAACACTGATAAGTTTTTCCTAGAAAACTGTACTCTACCTGAAGTGTAGGCTATACAGGAAGTTCCATGGTGGATGTAACGTCGTAGAAGTGGCATGGTGGCGATGATGATCATAATAGAAACTAGTGAGCATTACGTGGAGATGTGGAACATGGCACTGCAACCAAACTAGAGGTGGTGGGAGTTATGATGGTGTTGGATGATGGCCATTCATGGCAGGCATTACAAGGTAGTAACTATTGAGTGGTGCAAAACGTGGTGGCCATTCATGAGGGACGTTATAGGCATTTGAACCAGTGGATAGAAACTGTGAAAGAGATGATAGTGATGAACCAAAGACATTAGATCTTAATGGGTGGAGCCTTTCTCTTGTGCAAATGCATGGCAGGTGATCACTATGACATACCAGCAATGAATGGGAGATCGGATCTGAAGGGGCCAATTAGGAAACCAAGAGACAATTTTTTTAAGGGATTTGTAGCAAGTAGCCTTCTCAATGGGCCTAGGCAACAACACGTGTGACAAGCGATGCTAGGGTTTCTACATGTGCCATCAGCACAGGCGTAGATAAGGCAGCATTTGTAGTAGCGCGTTGCTACAATAAGGTGTTCCCTCTCCTCTCTCACCAAGCAACCTCCTTTCCTCTAACGCGATAGTAGTAGACATCGCTTCTCGTCAAGGGCACATGGTAGCATGGTGGGCACAGTCTCTCTCTGGTAGTGCACAGCAGTGATCGATAGGTAGCATGCAACACATGGTTGTGGTAGACGGCAGGCACTAATATCAACGTTAGTGGTTGTGTGTTTGTAGCATGCACAACCACAACATCCCTCTCTCTCTCTCCTCCCTTCCTAGTTGACGGTAGGTGGCCAACGTGGTAGAAATGGAAGCAACTCTAAGCAGCGTGTGGCAGTGCAATCATAGTTGAAGGAGCAAATCTCTCAGCCTCCCCTCACTCCTACCGGCATGTCAGAAAATAGTGTTGATGGTAGTAGTTAGCAGTGGGGTTCTTTTTCTTTCTTTTTCTCTCCTAACTATTGCGGGGTCTCTCTCTCTCCACGATAGTAGCAACTGTAGCAACAACAACTACAATAATAGCATAAAAGAGGTGGCACATCCTCATAGTGGGCTAGATCTCTCTCTTCCCTTCTCAGCAGTGGTTAGGGTTTTTTTGCTCAGTAGCCAGTACCATTGACAGTGATGAACCCATGGTAGTAGTGGGGGATCAGGGAAAATCTATTTTTGTAGTTACCTATTGTATTCTTGAGTTTAAGATAGTCATCTAATTGAAATTTCTCAAATTTTTAGTTTGGTTTACTATTTCAAATGCTCTTCTACTAAAACACACCAAAATCAATGTTTGTGACATTGATATCAAATTTTGTCCATTGGTCTATCCAGGTTGCTACTTCACTTTGTCCACATGTGTATCCATCTTTCAACTCTAAGATGAAAATACGAATTTTTAAAATTGTAGTATGATCTTTCTTTTAAATGTATTTGAAAATGTATAGATAATATCTTGTTCTTTTTCTAATGACATGTTTAAACTTTAAAGTTTGCATTTTGGACTTAATAAGTTATCCAACTTGAACCTTGTTTCACATTTTGAATTCAATTTTCTATGCCTAGTGGCATTGCATATTGATTTTCCAAGAGGTGCATTAAGACATTATTTTTGAACTAAATGGATAGAACTTTTGATAGTGTAAGGTTTCCTTCCAAAACATTCTCAAACCTATTGAATTTTATCTTAAAGTAAGTTAAATCTTCTTGACTTTCTAACTTATATAACTACAACATTTTTATCTAATGGTTTTACTTCTTCACTATTTAAAAATTGCATAATTTTAAGTTACAATACACAGACCCCTCCCACCCTCCTTGCCTCCTAAATATTAATATACATGTTGGTTACCTAATAGGTGTCTCAAGTGGTTAGCTAATTGTCTTATTATGCAAGAGGTTACTAGTTTGATTGTTCCCTTAGAAGAGCTAGGATACATTCTTACTCTAATGCATCTAGCCCTAAACCTTGCTTCAAAGAGAAGGGCAATGGCCTGAGCTAGAGAAACGAAGCCTTCCTAACAAGACTACATATCCTTATAACAAGGTTTATAAAGGAATCAAGGCCATGTAGTACTTTGGTGATGGTTGTAATAGCTTAAAACTCATGAGGATCTCCATGCTCCTCTAGCCCCCATTCCAAATGAAAACAACATTCAATCTACCATTAAGACATGTTTTCTTACATTTTTCCCAAATTGAAAGAAGTGACATCTTTGAAGCTTAATTCTTTGTTTGTATGCACCTTCAAATATGGAGAGCACACTAGATACAAGGGTATTGAGTAGCTCAAAATCCATTTGAAAATTGTAGATAAAAATGTTCAATAGCTAGCATAATCCACCATAAAGTATTATGAGCCACAAGGTACCTCCTATGCCCAACTATACAAATCACAAGCATTCACACATAATCCAATCAAATTCTATGAATGGGACTAGTTGTGGCATCTAGATCGTTTTTCCTTCATTGTAGTTCACTCTCTTCCCACTTGAACTCGTGGTAGCTTTGTCATGTATGGTTTAGTCCAAAGTGAGGCATATGATTCTTGATGTTGTTTCAGCCTTAGATTACTCCTAATGACAATAAAGAAATTAATTATTTAACTAATTAACAATAGAAAGTAAAGTCTAAACTATCCTATGAGCGATGAGTGTCCATGCCTAGCTTGCCGTACACATCATAAACCCACGTATCCACTACTTGGATTACCAAGCACTATGCTACTAGGCAAACTAAGGAATAACACTACTAGGATTATCGAGAAAATACGTGTTTATGTTCAAAACTGGTCACACTCATTCTACCAATTCATTAACATGCATGGAAATGTAAATATTAACTAAGTACATGAAACATAAATTGCATTGAAAGTAAATTCAATCTAATTCAAAGTGTTACAATGAATAAGAATCAATCTTAATCTTATTGTCATTCCTAGAATGTGTCTAGGTACATTGCCACTTGAGTAAGATGAGGTTAAATTGACTCAAATCCATACTACGAACACTCACTGACTATTCTCTAAGACTATGGAATAAAACTGCAAGAGTTCAGCTACTCTATTGATCAAAGAATGCTAATACATGGCAAGAGCATGCATATTTATAGGTGAAAATAGACATTGCATCAATGGGACCTTGTCAATGCATCATTGCATGCATTGATGGGGCCTCGTCAATCCATCATTTACGTCACTGGGGCCGCATCGATGGGGCTTCGTCAACGTGGCTATGTCAATGTGACTACTTCTAAGCAGCTATGTCGAAGTGGCTACATCAAGGGAGCTGTGTTGAAGTGGCTACCTCAAAGTGACTACATCAAAGAGGCTATGTTGACACAACCAACTAATGCTTCATCATACCCCCACAATTAAGTAAAAACTCATCCTCAAGTTAACAGGATAGAATCAAGCTTTCTTTACAAAAAATTGGGAATGATGGGATTATTAACTAATGCTAACTATTGATTGACTCTAAGCACTGCTTTACAAAATTTTATTCAAGTGGACACATTACAAAATGACAAAATGACAAAAAGATTCAATAGACATTGAAGATTACAAACTTTACAAATGTCTTCAAAAATCCTCTGAAGATGATTTTTCTTGTTGTCATTAGCGGTGGCAAACTTCTAGGCTTGATTGTTATGTCAATGTTTCTTTGGTTATGAGGAACATTCTTGAAGGATGGATTGAAATTTCTTCTCATTGTCCCATGGATCTACCAAACATGTGATGCTTAAGCTGCTATCTTGTATGTGCTATGATTTGTCCATGGGCATATCTCCATTGTCCCCCTCTTAGCTTCATTTTTGTGCCTAGCAAAAGACCTTTCTTAGGCATTTTTTTTAGCATCACTTGTAGTCACCAAAGGATCAATATTAGTTTTGGTAAATTTTCCTTAATAATTAACCATTTTTAGATCCCTTATTTTTTTAAGTAGAAGGTGATGACAACATACTATGCCCAAGGCTATGAGGTAACTAAAATCATCAAGCTATTCACATTGTTTTGATCAATTACTATTAGTTACCATGATGTTCAAAAATAGGATGTTAGAAAAATTTCAAAGCAGACATCCCTAGCCCCCATGACTAATAAGCATAACTCTAGAAGCATACAAGTTTTCAAACAATTGAAACTACAAGTCTAATTTAGAAGATGACCAAGAAATATTGAACTTGAAGGATATTTTAATAGAAAAGTAGGAAAAAGAAAAAAACTAATTGAAAATGATGAGAAGTAGTCCCAAGATTATGCATAAATTTAGGGAAACTATCATTGTTGTTTTGGAAAATGTGAAGGTTAGTTCAAAGGCATGATCAACAAAAGTCATGCAAGTGGGTCGTTCCCAATTCAATCTTCTACCATAATGCCCTTACATAACCACTTCTATAGATGTTTTTGGACACCTAAGAAGTTAAATGTAGAGCATGCCTTTGTTCTAAACAACACACAACTATCATGGTTGGGATGTTGTACTATACTACACAAAACCAAAAGCCTCATAATTGCATGTAGTAATGAGGTGAATAATGGGATGAGAAGGGATTGCAGAGATAGGGATGTAACCCACTTGACCATGTCCACAATAGGTTCTTGTGAAAAATGTGATTAAAATAATCAACATACCTATCCATCCAAGCTTAGACTAAGTTCATAACATGAAAAGTGACCTTACATTGATGTGCTCCCTCTTGCCTACCATCATGAGTCCACAACCACCTCAAAGACCAATCATTACTCTAAAAAGAGAAGAAGGAAGGAAGGGCCATAGTTAGGGGGGCACCTTTAGGCATGGGTAACATGTCTTTCCAGCCCCATAACTAGTGCTTGTAGCCCTTTATTATGTCTAAGGTATGTGATTTAAATTCACATTATTGATTTTTTTTGGATGGGAACCACACTATACAAAGACTTTTAGCTTCCTGTTATTGGTCGATGGAGAAGTGATGATATGTTCCAAGAGGAGTCATAAACCACATGAAGGAAGTCAAGAAGAGAATCCAACAAGTCCTTGAGGTCACATCCTTTGCCATTCCCACTTGGTCATTCCCTCTTTCTTCAAGGTACACTAATCATTAATGATGTAACAACCAAAAATTTTAACGACTAGAACACTGAGGTCCACAAGTGCATAGCCTAACCTCGAATCTATGCAAAGGCCTACTGGAGGTGGAGATAGGTCACATTAAATGGTTTGGCTGATCAAATAGAAACTTATTGGATGTAACGAGGGTGTAGCATGGATAGCTACGGTGCCAACGTGAGATGGTGCTAAAGGTGTAGGCAATGTTTATGATATTTGCAATGTCAGTGAGGTCAAGCATAGTTACAGGCGCCCAAGGGGATGAGCATATTCAAGGATTTCAGTGGGACGAATGGTGTTAATGCACAAGGACCACTACCTAAGTGTAGTTTCAAGCATGTAAAATAGTAGGAAATGCAAATAAAGCATAGAGAATGCAAAGGAACAGAGAAAATAAAGTGAAGAACCACCCCAAATGGGGTTGATCATAGTTAACACCAAAGGGGTTTAGAAGGTACGCAGTGTATAGAAAGCATAGGTTGACAGCATGGTCACAATCCCTGGGCTGTTTGGCTATGAAGACTAGTATTTTGTCGAGGTGGCTATGTCTACTAGGTAGGCTGCCATGATATACTATTGAATGCAGTGTTCTGTGGGACTACAAGGGGGCTTTGTGATGGTCTATAACTTCACCTCTTTGTTGGTTCATCAATATGTGCTTGATTCGCATATGAAGTCCTCCCCCTTACTGCATCGTAGATGTAAGTATTTATAGGTTTAGGGCTAGTGGGGAATGTCAGATGGCTGCCATGTGGTGGATGGGATGACTAGGACTAAGTTCAGCATAGTTACTATTCATGTGGTGTGTTGATGAAGCTAATGGTGTTGATGGTGTTATGCTTTGTTGTGCTCTATTAGACTTTGCAGGATTGTGATTACATTGCCAACTACATGTGTGCATGCGAGAGGATCATGAAGTACTTGAAAAATAAAGCTTAGATACTATGCTCTGCAGGACTATGCTCTCCATGCTCTCATGTGGGATTGAGTGTAGTTACATTTTGGGGTAAAAGGGGACACAAAAAAGAAGTATTTTACTAACTACGCTTGTGAAAGATGAGTTGATAGTGTTTTGAAGCTGAGTTGAGCATTGTTATTGCACTGTGGAGGCTATTAGAGACTGTCCTTGCTAACTACACTCTTCTAAAAAGTGACTATGCTCCCAGCTAAGGCTGAGCATAGTCTCAGGACCTAGGCAAAACTTGCAAAACTAGCCTTTTACTAACTATGTTGTCCATGACTATGCTATCTACATTTTGGAATGGTGTGCTTAGGGAAGAGCATAGTCTCAATACTTAGGAAAAATTTTAAAATTTTTTCCTGCAATTGACTATGCTCTTTATGCTCCACAGAGGGGTTGAGCATAGTTCCCACACTTTGTCAAAATTTGTAGTTGAGATGCCGTAATCTAGATTTGGTGGTGTTTTAAATGAATTTTAGTTTCATAAAAGAAAAACAAAACTATTTCCATGATAAAAACCTTTTATCTAGAGAACTAGAGGGATGGATGAGGTGGTCTCACTACTTTACACAATTACTTACCTAATCATCTTGATAGTATAACACAAAAACTCAACACATAGCATTACCTTCTGCATCATGACTTGGCAATATTATTAACAAAAACATAAAAGACATTCATAAAACATAGAAAATGACTCAAGAAAAGAGAAAAAAAATATAAAGAAATGGAAAACATATTAAGAATTAGAAAATTTTGGAAGAATATAGGAAAATGATAAGAAATTGTAAAAATAAAAAAGATAAACACTTATTAGCTCTTGAATCAGGATGGAGCATCTCCCCCATGACTAATTTTATGGTTGCACATTCAGAAGATGAACTATAAAATTCCTTGGTTATATAGCATCAATTTTCCATCTATCACCATTACTGATTTAATTAATCACATGATAGCACATCTAACATTGGTGATAGTCTCATTTGGATCATTTGAAAACATATCTTCATATGGACTTAAAGGTATTTCCATTCTGGAGGGTCTAGATGTGTTTGCTTCTTCTTTTTGATTTTTTGTTTTAATTTCCAAGTCTTTGTGTCTAATATTTTTTTCTAGTGTATAATCAAAGTGTAAGATATTTGTGTCTAAGTCCTATGTTTGGTCCATTTTCTTAAGTCTAGAGCTAATAAGCAAATCAATTACCTTCATGCATCTTTGAAATAATTTTATATTCTCATTTTCAAGCCACTAGGTGTCCTCTAGTTTAATGGCTACTACATAGACTAGTTTTTTCTCACACACTTGTTTCTTAGCTTTTTTATGGGTTGTGTTAATATTTTAAATTTTCAGTCCATAACTACACCCTTTACTGTTAGTGATGCATGGATTTTCCCATCTCTCCATAATGATAAGTTCATTGTTTATGTCTTGTGTTAGAGTGGTAATGACTGTTGGCTTTTTTGTATGATTAGGAGACATCATTTTGGCAAGGAAGGTTGTTGCATCAAATTGGCCTTATGTTGGTTTTGATGAGTTAGCAGCTCCACGAGTGTTATGCTTACACATGGAAATCATCCTAAAGAAAGGGTGTTTCTAATATTGTGGTGGAGATCTATTAGCATTATCATTTCTGTGTATGTTCATAGCACAAGTGGCATTCTTTTGTTGATGTTGTGATGTTGAACCTTCCTATGTTGCTGGTTATGACATGTGCTGGAGGGAAATATGAGAATATTAAGGATACGATGGAGGATAAGAAGCATGAGATGGCGATCTTTTAGAAGATGTTATGGGTCGATGATATTCAAGAGAGTGGTAGTAGCAATTTGAAGTAGAGGAAGTAGAATTAATTAGGGAAATAGGTTGTTGAATGTAATGTCCGTATAGGTCTAGCTAACAATAGGTGTAGCACTAGGTTGATGATGGCCTCCCCCATGACTATGGGTTTTTCCATTGTGGTTGATAGTAGTTTTGAGGCTAATAAGAAGTCCCACTAGGATAGTACATTTGGTTGTAGGTTTGTCTCTAATTACCTTGTGAATATGGTAATTTCCTAGGCATTTGCTTTTGTACAAACTTAGGATTCAATGCAAAAGTCCAATACTCATGTAGATGTAACATGATTGGACAATAGCCCTTTGGATGGTCATAAGGCATATGTCACATCCATCATCTTCTTCAGTGGTTGAGCCTATAGCCTCTTCTTCTACAATCATTTTTCTTTTTTATTGATTAGTGTTCTTACTTGTCTGTTGGTTTCATTTCCTTCTTTTGTTGTGATCCCTTGATTTGTTCTACACTACTCTGTCCTCTATGGTTTCTACACAAGTTGTAACTTTCTTGTTTATCCACTCCAAAATCTTATCTAACCTTGCTTGAAGTTTAGCAATAGACTACTACATTCATAAGGTTTGTTGTGAAATCACCTCATCGAGAGCTGCCTCTTTTTCCTCATCATAGATATGGACCTTCTTCTTTTAAAGAGTTGGCTTCCAGTGATATTTATTAACATTATCTCATTTACATAGCTCTTCTTCTTCTTTTGACACATGCTCGATTAGCTTTTGGATTTGATGAATTCCTAATTCATATAATTGACCTTAAGCATACATCCCAAGGGTCTCTCTATTTTGACTATGAAGCCCATCTATGATGTGGAAAATTTTCTCTTCTTGAGAGAAATCATGACCTAAACATTTATTTAGTAGAGAATAGTATCTATCTAGGGTCATATCCAAGGGTTCATGTTGTTCTTGTTTCCATCCTTGGATTCATTTCCTTAGGTTGGACACCCTCACATAGGTTTGGTATTTCTTGTTGAAGAGTTCTAGCATTGTGGACCATCGATGGACTAAATTTGGTTTCAATGATCTATACCACACTTCGGCTTTGTCTATTAGTATCCTAGGAAATAGCTTAATCTTTTGCCAGCCACTTTCAATTTTTTGTAAGACGCAGACATCATGGAAGGCTTACAAATGATGTTGTGGATTAGAATCATAACCTTTACAAATTTAGAGATGCTACTCATATCAATCCTTTTGATGCAACTTTCCTTGCAATGCCTATGAGGTACTTTAACTACCTCTATGATTTGCGTCATGATCTTAGTGGCCAACAAGGACTCACTATCATCAAATATGTCATGGTGAAATTTTCTATTTCTATTTATCTAATTATGATGATTTTGTTTATGCTCATTTTGATGTCTTTGATTTTTCCCTTAGTTTCAATTTTTATTTTTATTTTGACTCCATAGTGGAGCTCTATCTCTATACCTACATTCATCTTCGTCAGAACTAGACGTTGAAGAGGAAGAGAAAGATGAGGAACTAGGAGAGTTTCCATGGCTTCTATAGTACTCCACATGGTCCCTTGATTTATATTTTCTAGGTTCTGAGGAGGTCCTAGGCCTTGAGTCCTTCCTTGATCTAGGGCTTACTTGATCTCATTAGTTTTCCAATGAATGTTCTCTCCATATGATGCATTGTCACTTCCTTGTGAAAGAGACATTCTTGTTAGTTAA